>VUYV01001445.1:0-19301 GCA_008711295.1 Anarhynchus alexandrinus | reverse complement strand
ACTAAAAGCTTCATTGATGGTGTTGAGCTATCAACATTAGTTGGCAAGAATTTACCTCAAAGAGTTTACCTGTGCGCTCTTACTTGTTCCAGCTTGAACCTGTTTATTCCTCAGCAAAAAGAGCGTAAGGAGCCCCCACCAAATAAAACAATGTTTGAATTGCTGCAGTGATTGGAGGTAGAGGTGCCCAGTTACACGTGGAGGCAAGCAGGCACTGGGACACACACATTGCAAGTATTCCTCTATCCCAGCATCAAATTACATTTTCAAATAACTGTAAAATGTGAAAAAATCAACAAACCAAACCAACAAAACTTCAGCCTTGACCTGCAGAGACAACTGCAGGCAACATTTTGTGTTTTAGAAAATGTTTGTTTACTGCCTATCTGTGAAGAGGAAGGAAGTATTAGCAGGGGCAGACTCTCAGCAGGTGCTAACCCTCAGAAGAGTAACTCTGATTTAGACCGGCTGAAATAACTCGTGATTGCAAGTCAGCAGATTAAAATTCACGCCATGGAAGTCTCTTCTGTCAGAGTGCATGAGGTTTGCAACAGGCGTGATGTGAGGGAAAAGAAATTGCCTCATATTGACGATGTCAAACCACTGATAACAGAAGATTCTTTGGACTTACAGTACAGAAATAATAGGTAATTAAGTTTACATTTATTATAAATAATAAGTAATTCCGTTACAAATACAGAAATAAATAAATGGTACACAAAGCCTTCCTATTTCAGTATTTCTATGCGCTATTTTCTGCTGAAATGATTAAATGAAAATTATATTGCATATATTGCAAAATAATGTACTTAGGTATACATCCATAGAGTAGGTAGAGTTTTATTAAGAACTGTTTAAGGAACACAATAATTTTACACGGATTTTAAGAATTAAATGCACATCAAGATACAGACCCAGTGTGACAAAATTATTAGTTTATTGTTGCAATTATGCATAATTTATAACCTATGGCAATGTTATGGACAATTGTTTGTAGTTAGTTATGGTGTCCTTTTTTAATATACATAGTTATTTTAAGCACTATATTTCAGCACTATACCTTTTGTCAAGTTGTCAGTTCTCTTCAGTTCACAGGACTCTGTGTCCTCTCACAGTTCCGTGATGGCAAGACGTCCGAGCTCTGGGTGTCTTTCCCCACACAACCTGCTTCTTGGAAATAGCCAAACGCATTCAAAACGAACACAAGGATTTTCAGAAGTCCAGACAAACCACTGCAGGGAAACATTTGACTTTTCAGTGTCATTTTTCAAGGATGTGCATGAAAGAAAATAAATACATCTGGGTGGTTTAACTTCCAGGATCTTCCCAAATAAAGCAGACCAAGGCTGTTTTTACTAAAAGTCCTCTTCTTGCAGCCTTTCATTCTCACCACCACCATTTTATTACAGACTCAGCCCTGTGATGTCCACAGTCACTGCTATCATAACCATGAGAGGCTGAAGAATTTTAAAGTTTTCAAGCACAGCCTGCTGGCCTTGAGGAATCAGGAGAAATGACAGATATTTCTCTTGGGCTACCTACAGAGCTGCATTCTGTCGGGGAAAATAGGAATTAGCAAATCGTTGCTGTGCATTCAGCTCTGTGGCTTCTGTGTTTGGGTTGAAAGGCTTCAAGTAGTGTTTAGAGTTTGTCTTCACCTGGGCAAAGTGGTAATCGGAGTAAAACCATATTGTTCCTGGTACTGCTGATGGGTGGAAAGTAGGAAGGGTTCTGTCATAAAGAAAGGAAAAATTAAAGTGGTAGGGCTCATATTTGAAGTGGGTTTAAGTGCAATTCCATGTTTTGAAAACTACAGAGCCATTTCTGTCCTTGATGTGCTTTTGCTGCGTTTTCTTTAGGGCTGGGAGCACCCAAGTGCTGTGATCCAGCAAATGCTGAAGAGTAATTGTCTGTGATGCTCTGAGCCCTGCCATGCCACGTTTAAACATCATCAGAAACTGAAACTCTGGGGTTTGTTTGTTTGCTGGTTTGTTTCTTTGAAAACAGAAGCTGGTAGACTACACCAATGTAAAAGATTCTTTTAACAGCTGATCACTTACCATGTAGTGCATGTAGGGGGAGGGAGGTGTGTATCATTAAAACCTGTGACACCTACAAGTTAAGGTGCACTAATGAAGATGTAAATAGTATTACCTTGTCTGGAACCAAACATAGATATAGTAAAGTAGTGCAGCCACAAGGATATGCAAGCATTCTGTAGGCAGACACAATGTATAAGCACTTCAAGTGAGTATGAGACATGTAAGTACCAAAGGGGAAAGCAATGATGTCGTTGTTGCACCTGGAAAGCATCCACGTAGCAGAGTTTCCAGACAAAGGACAAGATAATCATAGAGGTGGCAAATGGTCAAGGCGTGCTGGTGAACACAGGGGAAAGTTACTCACAAAATGCAAAACGAGATAAACAGGAGTGGCAGCTGATGGGATCCTCTCTGCCAGAAAGGGGACAAGTGGTGCAGAAAGACCAAACAGAAGCAAGGAGGGAGGGGATAGAAAGAATTTTCCCTCTTCTGTGCTCACTTCTCTTGTCAAGGGTCTCCCACGCCTGAGCACTGCAGCCCTGGCAACTCTGACCTCAGCACGTTGGTGGTTTCATCAAACCACCGTAGCCTTCAACGCTGACTGTACGGCATCTGCTCCCTGGTGTTGCATACCCACAGCTAATTTAGGATAAGTTTTGGAAACAGTTCGGCATATGGAGCGATAAGTAGTGAAAATATGCAAACACAAACCTTTAGCATAAATGTTTTCTCAAGGAATGAATTCAATAAAGTTTTATTTTAAAATTTTAAACTGAACTAACTTGTGTCTAAGCACTCTCATCGCAGTCGTCTCTAACTCCCTGATATACACAGACATATATAAGTACATACACATACATACATATGTCAATATATTTATATTCAGTTAGCTCATTCTCTGCGCTCACAGACACACACAGCGCTTTAGGGCTGCATTGCACCCAAAGACCACAGCCTTTTCTGGGCAGCTGTTGTGAGCGTCGTAATATCTTGAATGTAAAAGCTTCCTCCGCTTGTTATTTGGACTCCCAGGTGGGCACAATGTCCTCTTCAGGCACAGACGTAAACACGAGACATTCCCGTGCTGACTGAGAGCAGCAGAAGGGAAATTGCTGCCCTCCAGTACTAACAGAAGAGTAATCGAAGCTGCCATGTTTTTATTGCCCTGTTCCTGGATCTAAGTAGTGTTGAGCCACTAATTAAACTATCTAAGGTCATCTGTTTATGGTCCTCTATTAACAGAAAACGATGTTTGTGGTGGTGTAAGCTTCAGTTCCTGGACAGGCACATAGGGGCTACGTGGCTTCCAGAAAGGTTCGAGCGCGATAGAGAAAGCTCACGTCTTCCTGAGGGAGTCAGTGCAGGTTCACTTCACACGACAGAATTCGGTCCATAACTACACAAAGAGCTAAACAGGAAAGCAATTTTCTTTTTTCGCCAGCTTGCTTTGCTGTAAGCCAGGACAATGAACTCAAAGTAGCAGAAAACTGACAATTTCAGGATTCTCATTTGTCCGTATGGGAGAGCTTAGAGCATAACCATTTGCTGGCTCTGTTCTCCAAATTTCTAAATTTGGGAATAGCATTACCAGGCAGAGAGTGGTCTGCGCAGGAGGACCCCTGTCAACACTGGCTTGTGTGGGTCAGAGTGACCATTAGTCAGCCATCCCCATGAGTCTGTGTCTTCTGCATCAGCGCAGCTCTTGCAGCCCTCACTCAGTCCCCGGGCAAGCTTTCCTTCATTTGGAAGAAAATCAGACTTACTGGCTTCAAACACAGTGGAAAATTTTATATAGGAAGACAACCTCCTTGCCATGAAAGCTGAGATTTTCTTGGGGTCTTCAGGGCAGGGTAACGTGAACTCTTATCAACAGCCGCCTTTGAGTTGGCTTGGCTCGGTGTCCACAGGGTGAAGCAAAATTCAACCTCCTGTGTCCACGCCAGAGGTGTGAGGGACTCTGGAAAGAGCAGTCAGCCCTGCACAGGGATGGTCTGTGGGTATTTTTCTGCAGTGTGTTATGGAGAAACCGTCCTGTCTTCTCTGGACGTGCGTAGCAGCTACAGGGAGGTATTGGAAGACCTGCAGCAGGCAGGTGTAACAAGTAGTTTTTCACCTCTTAAAGAGTGGATTTTGACATGCTCTGCTCACTCCATTTTTTCTTCTGTTGCTCCAGGACAAAGAGTCATGAATTAAATATATTTGCTTGGAAAGTAATTTCTGTAAATCACCTAATGATTGGGAGAAGTAAGTTGTGATGTATTAAAAGGTATGGGATCTGTTAAGAAAGTTTTAAATTCATGTCATTGTTAACATTAGAGGATTATATTAAAAATAACTGAAGGTTGTTTTCTGAATCAGGTCCTTGCCTACCAGCGAAGAGTTTTGAGAGGGTAAAAATATAGAGATGACTTCTTACTTCCCTGCAATGTGCCAGTAGTGAACTATATAACGTATTTGCAACCTTCCTTGTGGTGCAGGACCTTCTAAATTTTTGTACTGGTTATGGAACTTATCAAAACCCGAGAATGACGAGATGACAAGAAATAAAATACAATCATTTGCTACTTTGTGCTAGTAATACAAACTACTATAACTTTCAGGAGACCGCACATTAACTCCTCAGACATCTCCTTATTTCATATCCAATGATCGATTTCATATGTTCTGCTTTTTCAAAAAGGTTTTATAACAGTGACGTTTACTGCAAATCACCCTTTTGTATCATTAATCAGCAAATGAAAGCAATTGCCTTTAGTAAACCCAACCAACCTTGCAGAATGGAAACAAATAAAAATTAACAAGTCCAGACATAATTGTCCTCTGTCAGTTCTTCTTTCCTACATATAATTAATGTGGCTGAATATTTAACAATGCTGAGGATGACAAACACTTAACTCCATCCTCAACACATTGCCATTCTCTCCATTCTTTTAGATCGTCCCCAGTCTGAAGGCTCTCGGTTTTCCTGGGGTCAGATGTTAAAGCCTGATCACAAACTGTTCTCTATTGAGGTGCATCTTTAACCTAACATTATTGCTACAATTTTATCAACGCACAAACGGGTGATCCTCCACAGCCTCCCAAGATTTCGTGTCCCTGTTTGTATCTCATTTTCCTTGCATCCCTCCACTGGTTGTGTTTTTTCTTCTGTTTCTGCAAACCAGAAATGTCTTTCTTGCGTGGTAGTTGCAAGTTCAGTAATTTCAATCCCTGTTTCTCAGCTCTCTTTTTCTCAGTTTATTTAAATTACTTCAACAGACTTTAAAATGTCTAGAGGTGAAATGACAGCCATCATAACATCTCATTTTGAGAACTCTCAAAATGTGAGCTTCAGTATAATGAATGTCATGTCTTCGCTGGCCTTGACAAAAAGTGAGGATTTGTCCATATAACTCCAAAAGGTAAAGCATGGGCATTGCTTGAAGTCCACAGATATTATGATAGCACACTTCCTTAATTACCTTTCAACACAGAGGATATTACTCACTCCGATCTTCTTCCTAGATGATTTGGTAACACCTGTTCTTTTGAACCATTTAAAACATAATGTAGGTGTTATAACTGCATTTGACCAACTGGAAATTGTTATTAAAAAACTGAGCTTCTTACAACCAAATTGGTGATGTTCAGTGTTGATGAACCCGTTTACATCTTCTTCAAACTACAGTTGTTCATTGCAACTGAATGGATAATCTGCAAAAGAAGGATGTCCCGTGCAAATATCTCACATCTCCAAAGGGAAATCCACTGACAATTCAAAGTTTAGTCTTTGACTTCTGTCAGAGTCACACATACTTGTGGAAGCAGAGGGTTTGCAATCATTCAGTTAAACAACAGCAATTTTTTCAATCTCTTTTAATGTCTTGTCTATGGAATGGATGTAAAAAGCCACGGCCGGCAATAAGAGGTTAGTGGGAGTGTGATTCATTCAGCCAGGAAGAAAGGAAAACTTTTTTTTAGCTTGTGCAAGGTTGAAAGAACAACTTTTCATTGTGATCAACCACATTCGACAAAAAAGGTGAGCATGAGCAAAAGTGCTGTGGTGCTCTGATAACAGAGAGCCAGAGCATCTCTGTGGAAGGGAGGTGCATGCTGGTGAGCTCTTGGAAGCAGCTTTCCTGTCTCGTCATCATCATGTGTTTCTCTTCGGTGAGTTTAAGCCAGCTGCTCTTTGTCTGGGAACAGAGAAGGAGAGAGAACCCAGTGCTGTCTTTAATGGGGATGTGTTTACACATCATTGGGGTTCAGTTAGAGAAAAACAACGGAACCGACTACTGCTGTTGTTCTGTGACATCAGGTCAATATTCTGGATGCCCCGAAAGAGAGAATAAAGGTGAACAATAAATTATGGTCTCTGCCCATTGCTATAGGAGGAATTTACAATCCCTGAAAGAATCAGAGAAACTGTAAAAGGAGACACAGCTTTTGTCTATCCTTAAAAGTACTGGAGAAAGGAGAAGGATCATCTGCCACAACCAGTACTATCTGGAGACTGGCTGTGTTAGTGTCCAGGTGTGGATTTGGAATTGGGTCCGGGAAGGGGGACAGAGGAGAGCCCAGAACTACCATTCATATCAGTCAATGCCTTAAACGTTCCCCATTGCCCTGCAGTGGAGACCTACCAGCCATATCTTCTGTTATCCTTAAGGGACTGACCCTGCTTCAGGCTTGAGTATCTCAGGGCAATGAAACCATCCGTTGCACATTTCCTTCATGAAAGACCGACACCGATCTATGTTAAAGAACAACTGCTTAGTTCAAACCTTTATACTACGCACTGGGACCTTTTCCAAACCGTGTGCTGAAGACCACTGAAGAGCACTGAATCCATGCGTGATTTTTCCCTCTTCAGCGTTTTCTCCCTAATTTCTAGACCTCCTACCTGAAGTGTGTGAAAATATTATTTCCTTTATTTTATTAAACAGAAATTTGTCTAACAAAAAATATAGTGAGTGGAACCCTTTAGAATTCATTGTGAATTTTTGCCTCCTTTGGAGATTGATAATACCGCAGAGAGCCAGAAAATTAGGATATCTCTTCTGCAAATTGAATCTTAGTAATGTGTATCTGAACAGCTTTATTTTTTAATGAGGGATAGTTATAACCATCCCTAGAACACTTCCAAATATATTATTAGCCAGATTTTGCTGTTTCCTTCTCTTAAGAGGAAAAAGCTCCACTCCTAAAACTACTGTCGTGATTTTGTGTGATTCCAGATCACTGTGCCAGAAAATTCAATAGACCGACTGCTCAATTCACAGGGATCCTCATGTCCCACCCGCACCCTTGGCGGCTTAGCCATCAGCCCAGACCTAAGGCGTCTTTATTCTGTCTTATGCAGCTAGCCAGAACCTTCCCCAAAAAGGGAGTGTGTGTTCCTGAACTGTTTCCAGGAGCTATGGGTGAAAGAGCCAGCACAAGCAGCAAACATCTTGTTCGCATCTGGTTCCACAATTCTTTGTTTGCCCTGAAGATGGGGAATAAACCGTATTCTTCAGCTGGGAAGGATCTATTTGCTTTTCTCACGGACATGCTGGGCAAGTTGCTAATCTGATCATAGTATACCAAGTTCCAGGAGATGCTCGTTCTGTGCTGTACTGTGAATTGCTGTACAGTGAGAGCTTAGAAAAACAATTTCTTATTAACAAGTTCCAGTGATTAAGGAGCTGCCCATCTTCTTGAACTCAGTCACCACACAGGCGCTTCCTTCAGAAAATCTCATAGAACATCTTTTTCAAATGTTCTTAGATTTATCAACATCTCTTAAAGACGCATCATAATTAAAGTAGTCTATTTTTCACCTCAGTGACACTACTGGGATGCCATTACATCATGCATTGCATGAAGAAGGCAAAATAATGTCATATTTTTAAACTGAAAGATCTATATATTTAAAAATATTTTCAGCATTTCCAAATATTAGAGGCCGTGCAACTCCTTATATAGGGATTGCCAAAATAGTTTTTGTTCCTACAGAAAAATTGGGATGACAACATTTTACTGGGCATTAGTCAGATACTGTGTGCTGTGATTTCATCTCTAATTCCTTCTCAGCAAATCAGCACACCAGCCGCACACTACTATGCAAGCTCATGAATCCTGCACTTCATTAGCATTGTATCTTGGTTGTTTCCATTAACATAAGCTGGGTGATTTAAAACATACTGGCAACACATCTCTTGAGTTAGACAATGTTATTTCTTTTTTTTCTGTTTTTTGATTGGATAGCTGGGTTTAGGTTTGATTATTTTTTTTCCTGACTGATACTGTGCTTTAAAACCAACGCTATTTTTGTGATGAAGTAGCTGTAGATATTAAAGTTGTAGAATCACAGAATCATTTAGGTTGGAAATGACTCTGACGATCATAAAGTCCAACCGTTAACCTAGCACTGCCAAGTGGACCACTAAATCACGTTCCTAAGCACCATGTCTACATGTGTGTTTAAATGTCTCCAGGGGCGGTGACTCAACCACTTCCCTGGGCAGCGTGTTCCAATGCTTGACAACCCTTCGGTGAAGAAATTGTTCCTAATATCCAACCTAAACCTCCCCTGCTGAAACTTGAGGCCACTTCCTCTTGTCTTATCACCTCTTACTCAGGAGAAGAGACCAAACCCACCTTGCTAGAACCTCCTTTCAGGTAGTTGTAGAGATTGATAAGGTCTCCCCTCAGCCTCCTTGTCTCCAGGCTGAACAACCCCAGTTCCCTCAGCCACTCCTCATAAGACTTGTGCTCCAGACTCCTCACCAGCTTTGTTGCCCTTCTCTGGACACACTCCAGCACCTCAATGTCTTTCTTGTAGTGAGGGCCACAAAACTCATGTTTAAGTCCGTATCTTTTTGTGGATTTGACGAGTGTTCCTGATTTTACGGTCTGATCAAAGATGCTCTGCTCGGTTTAATAATATTGTAATATTGGACATTTTTTTCTAGCATCAGTAACTGTCCTCAGATTTGACCAGGATTTTTGTTGTTTTTTTTTTCCAAAAAAAATCAAAAGTGTGGGATTTTGGTTGGAAGTAAACTTGCTTTAAATACAACTCCTTACCAGCCCTGGAATTGAATGATCAAACAGGAGTTCCGTCATTGAGTCCCTTTGCAGTCCTGGTTCTGGTCCAGACAGAGTCTCTGGAGAACTAGATTAATTTCAGTGCAACTTCTTGAGTGAGGAGACTGCTCACACCCTGGGGAAATTGCTTGGAAAACCATGAGTTATCGCTCCATGTGGTCATGCCTTAAGCAGATGTGTTGCTACATTTTGGGGAATGTTGGAAAACTTACTTGAGTTTTCCAGGTAGACAAGCTCTATATTCAACAGGCCTCTTACCACCTATTACACAAAACACAACCACCATGCTGGATACCGCAATACCCTTCCAGCAGTCACGTGCCTCCTTCATTAATGTTCTTGTGGCACTTTCCAAAACTGAAAATTTGTCACAGTAACACCACCCTGGCCAATAAATAATCAATTTTCAGTTGTTTACCCTCCTCCACCAGGTATGATCTCCTTCACTTACACTGGCATTTTCTCTCCAAGCTCCTATCCTTTTTAGTCTTGAATTATGAGACTTCCTCTCATTACGCAAAGAAAATGAGTCCAGACTCCCAAACTTGTAATTCTTAATATATAGCCGAGCTTTTCGAGACCTTCTTGGAGATGCTGTCTTTGCTGTCTAGCGACCATAAAACAGGAGCCGGAATGACCTGCCCTGCTGCACCAGAAGAGACAAATATGCTGGGCTTGCAGGTCTAATACATTAGTGGAGTCTTCCTATCTGTTGCCCAGAGCACAGCATCTTATTCTCAGTATCTCAAACTTACACATGCATTGACTGACATACACAAGGCTTTATCCAAAGCTGGTGATTCAAAGGGTTTTTGAACCAAACCAAACCCAAACCAGAACAAAACACTTTGGACAGGAGGCTATTTGGATATATTTACCTTTCAGTGGTACGATGTTAGAGTTTATTTTGCATGTATATATTTTTTCTCATTTTATGCCTCAAGCAGTTCGTTAAATTGTTTGTTGTCATCATCAACTTAAACTGCTTTCATCACTGTACTCAAATGCTGAGTGCAAAATTTAAGCATTATAATTAATGTCTACTTCCAAAAGAAGTGAAATTTGGAGAGAGAAAAGGTCATGCTTCACCGCTCAATTGATAATTTTTTTCTGTCTAACTCAGAAAATGTTGTCTTTTCCCCCTTTTAATATGCAAACAGCAAGCTAATTATCACTGGGATTTGATGAGAAATATTTGTGATTAAGAGGGAGGAAGAGGAAACAGCAGAGAAGGTCCTGGTATCTGGCCGTCAAAAAAACCCACAAAAGCCCAAAACAAAGAAAAAAGAAGAGGATTTATGCAGTTGTGACACTTTCAGAGATTCCACTTGTGCTTTTCCAGTGTGCCCCTGACACCAGTGTGCTGGTGAAATCAAGTAAGTCATGCTGAAATCATGTAGGTCATCTTCTTAGGAGAGGCAAGTAGAGACAGGAAGTAATTCCCCGTAAAACGACATTAAAATGATTGGTGCAGTTTCTTTTCAGTGGAAGGAACCTTGTCTCCTTTTCCAAGAAAAATGGAATTGATGCGCTTGGAGTTTGAAACACCAGTCTCCACCTGCGTATTCAGTAATTATATCCAATGTGACTGGAAATGTAAAGTGGATATTTTTTTTAGCCTAAATTCTAAAGTGAGTCAGATTCTTTTAAGATATCGTGCTAGTGTGTACATATTTTAGTCTCCCCCACCTCTCCCTTCCCCCCGATTCTCGAGGTATTTTTGAGCCTTTTACAATCAACTTAGTCGAAGGAGATCTTGTTAATAAACAAATAATAGGAAAAACTTCCACTGGATCTCGAATCAGTGAGATTTTTGTAGAAGTGAGCCTTATTTTCATTCACTGCTCTTGGAACTGCTAGTTTTACAAACATTTGTAGAGATACAGGACTTCTAGATTTGCTTAAGCAAACACTTTGCACTTTTATTTCCACTATATATGTAAGGGGATAAGTAGGTTACTATTTATGAGATTCATTAAAAACTTCAATTTCAAAGGTTCTTTTTTATTAGATGCCTTAATCCAATTCTCATTATTGGACTGGGAAGTGAAAATAAATTCTTTTGAGTACAAAAAATAAAAGGCACAATTAAACACCGTACACAGACAACTCAAGCTAATAATAAAAAAACAGTGGAATCAGTTCAAAAAACTGATTTGTCTCGAGTAGAGCTACCAGAGGCTTGGGGTTTGTCTGCTGTGCAGTTGCTGCCAGAGACGTGTGAAGTCAAAGGGGCTCTGTTTTTTCGCTTTTGAGATCTTCCCTCCCTTGTTGAATTTTTATTCCCCTGGGGTGTTCTTGACATATGTGTATGTCTCTTTCCCAAATTGTGTCAATATCTTAATATTTTTTTCAAAACATTCTAGATGTAGACACATACTCCTCTCTGAAAGTATCTTCTGGTCTTTCTTTTTGCTCAAATTAATTTTTGTCTTGTGGGATTTTTAGTTCCCTTGTTTTAAACGCAAGATTTCATTCACTTCTATTTCTTTTGGTAGAAATAGTTAAAGGTAAGAAAATGGCTCCATTTAGGCAGTTGTCAGCAAGTCTTAAACATTTACAATAAACGTGGGCAGAAATTGCTGCATTCTGAATTGGGAACAGAAGAGGTAAGTGCTGGTGTATCCCTCCCTTGATGTGCTTTCACTGGAGCAGATTCTATGTGTGTGTTAGTGTTAACAGGCTGGGGAAAATAACCAGTTTCCACGCTGCTTCTCTCCTCTGACCTCTCTCTTCAACTGAGACATGACAAGTTGAACCAATCATAAACTAAGTCAATGAAATTATACCTGGAAATGGACCCATCATTGTCTATGAAAGAACGCAAGACCAATTTCTTCCTGAGCTCATATTACAACTTTCCTTCAAGGAAGGAGGGTAGAGTCAGGGACCGTTTGCACAAATTGCACAGAGAGGACCTAATGGGATGCATCTGAGGGTGTCAAGACAGTTGGCTGACATCATTATGAAGCCTCTCCACCATCTTTGAAAGCCCGTGGGGATCAGGGTAAGTCTCAGATGATGGGAAAAGGGAAAGCATTATGCCTGTCTATCAAAAGGCAAAAAACCAGATTAACTGAAAAACCAGAGATCAGTCAGCCACATTTTAGTCTCCAGCAAAATTATGAAACAGGTCGTTATGGAAGTTATTTCCAGGAACATGAAGGACAAAAAGAGGACTGGAAGAAACCAATAGGGAATTATGAAGTGCAGATTGTGCCTTGACTGACCAGAATGCTTTCTATATTGGCACGAGTTGCTCATAGACCAGAAGAGCTGTGAACCTCATCTCCCTTGACTTTAGCACGGCATTTCACCTGCTCTTTCCCAATGGGCTTGTTGACAAGCTGGTGATACATGGACTAGACAGATAGACCACTGACTGTGTGGAAAATGGACTGAACGCCTGAGCTCAAGGGCTAGTGGTGAATGGCTCAGAGTCAAACTGGCAGCTAGTCAAAGGAGGAGTTCTTCGGGAGCCCATACTGGTACCTGAGAATATTCAATAACACTCTGATAATACTGAATATCCTGTCAGGACGGTAGGATTAAAAGCCCCCTCACCCAGTTTTTGGATGACACCATACTGGGAGGAGAGGCAGATATGCTGGATGGAAAAGCCACCATTTAGAGAGACCTCAACAGGCTGAAAGACTGAAAAACAGCTGCACGAGGTTGAAAAAAGATAAGTGGAAAACCCTGCACCTGGGATTGAAACAGCAGTAGGACAAGGCAAAGCCAGACTGCCTGCTGATCAGCTGTAATGGGAAGAATTTGGCGTCCTTTGCAGACCCTTGCATGAGAGTGAGCTGAGCATGAGCCAGCAACAAGGACCAGCAGCACCCTGGTCTGAGCTGGTACAAAGACTGCCCGCAGATCAAAGGCTGTGGTTATCCCATCCCACTCACTGCTTGGCAGGCCACACTGGCAATATTTGTGCCTATTTCTGATTCTCTCACTTCAAGAAATACAGTAAAAAACTGAAGAGGGTCCTGCAGAGGGTCAGAAAGGTAACTAGAAAATTGAAGAACTTGACATATAGGTGGAGAAAGGTTGAAGGAACTGGGTTTGTCTGGCCTAGAGAAGAGAAGGGATGGGGGGTAGACGAATCTAAACCCAGTCTACCCATATTTCACAGATTGCCACAGAGGAGATGGAGGTACTTTCTTCATGAAAATGCACACTGGAACAATGGGCATGAGTTGCTTCAGGGGAAATTTTATCTAGATGTTGGAAGAAAGTTCTTCAACATGAGAAAAATTGGTTAACTACATTGCCGTTTCATTTTCTCATTCATTTAGCAAGTATGGCAAATATATATATGGCAAATAATCATGAGAGTAGTACTGTAGGGGTATTTCTGGAGTAGTACTGTAAGGGTATTTCTGACCTTGCTTGAAAATGTGGTGTCTCAAACATCCTTATACTGGAGCAAAAGGGATAAGAACAAAAAGGTTAGAATGAATTGATGAGCTTCTGGGTTTCCCTTTAATATTTCCTATTTATTTGTTTATCATTCATTGTTCAGTTTCACAGACTCTTAAATCACAAAAAAAGAAAGCTACTCAGCCATTTTTTCTTCCAATTTATCAAGGCAGGTGTTCCTGGCAAAGCTTACGTTGCTTTTGTAAAGGCTCAGTGGAAGAAGGGAAAATGTTTCTACTCTTGCTGATTGCAAACTCAGTCTACAAGCTCCAGGAGTTTTTGAATTTCATAAACTTTTTGATGTGCTTGGGCTGAGTGTTAAACAAGCCTGGTAGGAACCCGATAAAAATGTATATTTCGATTTTTATCTAGTTTCCATCAGGTTGGTTCAACAGCTGTTGTGGGGAGATTTTTATGTTTGCTTGAACATAAAATTCCATGCAGAACTTGCTACCTTTCAACCTGCAGGAGATAGCTTTATTTTCCCAGTCAAAAATCGGATACCCTGCTAAGTGAAATGCCAGACTGCGCCACCTTTGAGAGCTGCATGAGTACCATATGCAACCATGGGGATGTAGATTCCTTTTGGACCTTAGCAGGATCAAATCACTGAACCTCATGGAGAGACTTTGACAGTTCTCCCTGTTATGGCTCAGTCACCAGATGGAACAAAAAGCTATTTTCCTAAGTTTTTCTGAAATGCCAATGTTCCGTCACACAGCCATTACTTCCAGGTTTTTTGAGGACTAAGTGGGTAACCAAGTAGGAGAGTGTAAAGTATTTCCATGTGCACTAAGAAGTAGACGACACAAAATGCCCTTCGCTTTTCCAGCAGTGTGTGATAGCATTTTTAAATTCATGGACTTAGAAGGTTTTGGTATATGGAGCACACTAAAGTTTGCACTCTTCAGACAATCCAGTCTCAAAGCCACCAGAAGCAAAAGGATGTTGCAAGCAGCTTGTGCTACTGTTGACACGAGATCCCTGGTTGATACCAGTTCCTTGGGCACAGATAGGGTTACAGCCGAGTCTAACTTTGCAGTTCAGTCCGACAGAGCACGTTACATGGTCCGACCTATCACATCCCAGCACCGTGGTCATTGCTAATTTAGCTACAGAAGAGACTCTTACAGAATAAAAATAAAAAATATGGGATTCTTAAATGGACTTAAAGGTCCCCAGTGTTACTGCAAGATGAAAAGACTTTAGAGTGTAATACTCTCAGGCTTTTTAATCTGTAAATAACTTGTCCCCTAACATCCAAATTAAAATATAAGCACCAAAAGAAGAGACGAAGACCTTGCCTTCAGTGCATCTTATTACTGCAGTGCAAATGCTTTTCCTTTTTTTCAAACTGTATCTGTTATTTGCAAACAGATGGGATTAAGTACATCCAGTTATTGTCAGGCAAAAAAATCCCACGTTTTTCATCAAAGTACTATTATCATGGATCTGACCTAAAGTCTTTACCTATTCCCTTAAGCTTCAATGATGCTTAGACCTGCAAAAGTGTTTAATTGTCATTGAGTCAAGGTCCATACGAACACGTAACTGTTGTTAACCTCACTGTGAGTAAAACGCTCACACTCTTCATGAGGCTGAATTCATTCTTGAGATCTGTGATTAATTTATACCAAAGTTTTATTACTGCCAATGCTCCCTTGTGCCACGAGTGAGTTATGGCTGAAATTCTTTGGAAGTATTTGTCAGGAATGTGTGAAGTGTACTTATAAATCATGTGGGAATACTGAGCCCTGAAAGAAGGAAAATCTCAAGGACCATTAAATACTAAACCAAATCTCCAAACCTTCAAAATGTCAGCAATAAAGAATTCTGAAATGTAACATAAATATCTGTTTTGGTGCCTGAAGAGCTTCGCTTTCCAATGGGAGGTTTTGTTATTTCTGTACTAAAGGTGTTATTATTGCCTATAAAACTTAAATAGTAAATACTGTATATACAGGTATTTCTTTGCTTTCTTGAGTAAATAAATGCTGTTGAAAAGAAGCAGGGAAGGAGGACATATAATTTCTTGCTCTTAATGGTGTTGCAAATTAAGCATATGCAAATTACTCAAAGAAACTCATGTCATGTTTTAAAGCACCAAGACATAAAGGAAGAACATATTCCTGCCATCAAGGTGAAGAGGAGACATGTCACAATTGTTTACCTAGAAAGGCCACCACACAGCTGATTAAGTGGAATAGCAGTGTATATATTAACGGCAGAAGAAGAGAAAATGTCTCACCGTTTTCTTCTCAGCAGAATTGTTCCTGCTGCACCTTTGGCGCTATAATTATGCTTAGGGTAGAAACTTCTCTTGGTCGTCTTTTCTGTTAATGCTTTTCCTGTGTTTCATCATTCTCAGCGTGAGCATACTCAGAGGATGGCTGAGTATTGGCTCCCCAGACTACGGGATGGGTAAGTACGCTAGTCATGGTGGAACACTTTCCGTAAAATTGTGTCACACAGAGGTATTCCTGACCTCAGCCAGGTAGCACCATCAGCCGGAACAGCCTGTAGATCTGCAGCTACAGCACAGGGGAGACTCCCACTCTCCTTGGTTTTCTGTGCAATACAAAGAACACAACCGTTAAATACAACCTCAACAGAAACACTCTGTTCTAATTCGCTTAGAATGTAAAGCAAACTGTATTGATTTTGTATGTCCTCTCTGAGAAGACGTACGGTTGGAAGTTCTGGAATTACCTGTTTTTGACATGACAGGCTATGATATCCCAACACGTATTGCTGAATGGCCTTGCTCCCACGCACAAACGCCGATCGGAGGTAACTACGCTGGGCTGCACAAAAGCAGGTTTTCTCTGAGGTGATTATGCTGACAGAAGATGTTGAACAGTTTATTCTGATTGTGAAAAACCTTGGGAAGTTTTTAATATAGATATAGATATAGGCAAAAAGTATGAAAGCAAAAACACAGTGGTGAAAGTGAGTTCATTTTTTTCTATAGAAAATGTAAACTGGGAACAACGGTCCACAGAAATAAATGGTTTGTGGGGAAAATTTCAATGGGTGCTACTTACCACACTGCACAAGCACTGAAACTCCTTTGCTGTTGTCCTTTACTGCCTCCCTTGGTAGTATGTTTCTGATCTAGAGGTTAAGGATAGGGCGATATTTCCAAGCACGTTGGAAAGGCACGAGCATCTTCCCACTGATCCAGAGTAGGTCAGACCCAGGTTGTTCTTAACAGGCGATGAAATAGATGTCTTGTCTCTGCTGACAACAGGATATCTTCTGGTATTGGCTGGATGTTTTTTAACAGAAGAGGAAAAAGTCCAGGACTATTTGAGCAAAGAGAATGGCTCCATGAAAAATTATGGCACTTGGTTCGAAAAACAAACAAAAATAGTGGTCTCCAAAGACTGTAGTCTGAGGGATTTGGCTCTCAAAATAGTCTTTAGAAAACAATGTTGTAGTAAGTGGTCAGGCCTTCTAAGACTACAAAATCTGGTTTGATCTTAAAAATGTGTTGATGATGGGTTACCGACATGTCGACAGCAGACTACCCATTGCCTCCAAGCTGTTATTTATTTTCTGCTACCTTAAGTATGACTTAAGGAGTATTTGTGCAGTAGTTTGAGGTGTAGAAGACCAGACGCAGGGCACGCTGCCTCTCTGCATGGCTGTGTGCCAGCACAGAGACTCTGGAAGCAGCCAAAGCATCTTCCTTCTTATAGTCTTTAATTTTTCTCTCTCTGCCTGTGCAACAGGGCCTGTCACGTACAGCAGCAGTCGCAAACGTGCAAGTCAGCCGTGCTCTTTCTTAGGGATGATTTCATCACTCAGGGGGAGTCATTCTTAAACTGCAGTTGTCTGTTTTTTTCCCTTGATGATAAGGATACTTTCCCTACATTTAGACAATTATATTCAAGGATCCACTAATAAAAGCTAACTGTCTCACACATACCCTATCTCTCCATATGCTGTGACTGGTCTGAAGTCCTCCTTTTTCCTAGCAAGAGAAATTTTTTAGGGCTAAATTTTCCTCCTGTTGTCATGGCAGTGGTCATGTTTCTAAACAGGCAAACTCACCCTTGGTTTCACAGTGTGTCCAGAAGACGTTGCTGTTTGCTGGTGGTCCCAGAGTGTATTCTCTTGCATTTGGTAGCTGGAACCAATGGGAAATCATGTTGGTGGATGGTGGTACTGTATTCAAATTGCTCGCCCTTCATTATTCTTCCAATAAAGCAAGAACTGCACAACTTTTTCAGACAACAGCATTTGTACTTCTGATTTCACACCTTCCACCCTCCCGAAGAAAGACATCTGCTGTCTGAAGAGAGCTTCTTCACTCTGGGCACGTCCTTTCCTTTCTGCAACAAGATTCTCCTCTCCAACTCAGCTTCTGTCCAGGCTCTGCAGAGTAAATTCAAGCTGGAGATTAGAAAGAAGCAGTATGGCCTCAAACGGGCCTATGCGGCCTCAGTAGATACATCCCTTTGTAAAGCAGGACAACACACGTGGCTTTTTGTACATTCTGCTCCTCAGACAAGCAGGAATAATGCTGCTGATGAGGATGGTGTAAACAGATGAGCATTTACAAATGTACTGCCTCTCCTTTAGTGGGGCGTCCTTCCCTGTTTGGCTGTATACTGTAATTTTGAGTGGGAATACTCCCTTGTTTTAGATGGAACAGCATTCATGGTTTTCACACTTTCATAGGTACTGGTTGAAGCTGGAAGGAAGATCACGGGCCTAGGAGGAGTGATTGCATTTATTATGCCATAGGAACAGATGTTCAGGCTCTTTATACATACACAAAACCACATTCGTATAGACTGGTAGTTTCCCAAGTATGCACTTCAATGAATTTAAAGCTTTTTTCCATGCACACGAGAAGAATGCATAATATCTTGTTCGCGATATAACGCAGAGTAATATGGATAATAAAAGAGTATTGCTGTGAGCAGCCCTGCCAATTTTATCTTCCTTCCAGACTTAATCCTCAGAGCCTTTTTGAAGCTTTCCGTGGCCAGACTCTTACCTTGTGAGCACTGGTGTAGCTACACAGACCTGGCCTGTGTCTTCAAGAAGAGGTGCAGGGTCTTATCACATCACGTACTTGGAAATTTATTCCACATCCAACGATATCCAGAATTTGGAAAACACTTTGGTTTCCCCCATCCTAACCAAGACTATAATCTCCTGATGCTTTTGTTTGTTTTTTAAAGACAACTATAGAGAAAGTGTTATGAAAGACTATTTGCATTATTTATTATTGGCAAATTAAAAAATAAATGGAGAAACATGTTTCCCTCTAACTGGTGAGAAGGTTTTTCTCTTGAAAAAAACACTAAGCATTTAAAAAAACACCAGTTTTGCATATCTTTCCATTTCAGTCCATTAACCTGTGTATTTGGAGAACTACCGACACACAAAATCGGAGCTTTAGAGCACGGTTGCCTTCAGCAATGTGAAGGTTTGGTGTNGGTTTGGTGTTTGTCTTGGGCCCTAACGCAGCTGGAGGCAAAGGCTCTTCACAGCAGCAGGCAATAGTCCGCTGCACCCAGCACTGTGCCTGGTGTGATCTCCACAGAGATTTCCACCTTTTATATTTATTATTTTATTTCATTGAACAAGAAACTAAAACAATAATTTTGGATTTTAAAATGTAAGGGGGGATATAAAATCTATTTCAAATTTTGAGATGTGAAAGCCACATTCCTCTTTTTTCTTTCTTTTTTTAATAATTAGAGGAAGAAAGTTGAGCGATCTTCCTTCGCTTCCATCACATCTGCA
>VUYV01001436.1:9375-19779 GCA_008711295.1 Anarhynchus alexandrinus | reverse complement strand
TAACAGGGACCAAAACCGCACACCGTATTCCAGGTGTGGCCTCACGAGTGCCGAGTAGAGCGGGATAACGACTTCTTTGTCTCTGCTGGTGATGCAACCCAGCATCCCGTTGGCTTTCTTCGCCGCAGCGGCGCGCTCTTCACTCCCGTTGAGCTTCTTGTCCAGCAGGACCCCCAGGTGGCTTCCCACAGAGCTGTTCCCCAAGCCGGGTAGATCCCGGCCTGTGCCGCGCTCCCGAATTATGTTTTCCCAGGTGCAAAACCTCACGCTTGTCCTTGTTGAACTTCGTAAGGCTCTTGGTAGCCCACTCCTCCAGCCTATCCAGGTCTTCCTACAGGGTGGTCCTCCCTTCCCAAGCATCCGTCAGCTTGGTGTCATCATCAGGGTCCACTCGATCCCATCATCCGGGTCACTTATGAAGATACTAAACAGCGTTGGGCCCAATATTGATCCCTGGAGGACCCCACTGGTGACAGGTGACCACTTTGAAAACGAGCTGTTGACCACCCGCCTCGGGGTGTAGTGTGTCAACCGGTTCTCCACCCACCGCACGGACCACTTGGCTACACCGTAACGCAGCGGTGTCTCCAGGAGGAGGCTGTGGGAAACCGTATGGAAAAGCCGTGGAGAAATCCAGGTAGACAACGTCCACCCACCGCTCGCCCCCACGTCAACCGAGAAGGTTTCTTTGTCGTAGAAGGCCATGAGGTTTGTCAAGCACGATTGGTCAATCTGTGTTGGCTTTTCCTGATCGCGGGCTTCGTGGTGGTCCCCGGGGAGGATTCGGTCCGTAATTTTCCCAGAGGTTGAAGTAAGACTGAGGGGTCTGTAATATCTCCGGTGGGATGCGTGGAGGACCCTGCCAAGGCTGAACATCGGGAGGAAAAGCCATGAAGAGAGTCCTGCCCTCCTTCTGATGCTCCCCACGGCCCCGTGATCCACCAGAGGATTTATCTCAGAGGCATTTATTGCTCCTGCCAGAAGATGCAGCAGAGAGAAGCTGCCCAACCGGCAGACAATAAAGATTTGCATTAATATTCATCTCCGCCCAAGTATTTGTTGATGTCCACACGTGTGCGTCCTCTTCTCTTGCAGCTTTCCTCCCGTGATGGCAAGAGCAGCACCGGGTACCCCCAAAATTGCCTTTTCCTTGAATCCAGCGCCGTCACGTCATAAGATTGACACAACTTTGAACATCTGGAGATACGGACCCACGAGGATCGTTAAGTCCAAGGAGGACTTTGACAGACATCGTCAGAAAGTTGTTTTTCTTGACGGCAGCTTGATTTTTCTGCTCCAAAACCACCTTCTTCTTCCCACCGGAGAGCTGGCCGGGGCTGTGGAGAAGATGCTGGAGATGAGCAGAAAGTCTGAGCGGAGCGTGGAGATCCAGATCACCAGCAAAACCCTAGGATGTCACCTTGTAAAACCCCAGGAGGGGGGCAGGGGGTGGAAGACCCCTTGCCAGAGGGGACCGCCCCCAGGATTCAGGCAGAGGGTCCAAGTTGGACCATCTCCCAGTGCTTGGACCATCTCCCAATGGTTGGACCGCCCCCAGGATTCAGGCAGAGGGTCCAAGTTGGACCATCTCCCAATGGTTGGACCATCTCCCAGTGCTTGGACCATCTCCCAATGGTTGGACCATCTCCCTCGTAAGCCCAAGTGGTCTCCACATCCCTTTTCCTCTTCGTCTGTGCTCTCTTCCAGGAGCTACTGCTTCAGCGGCCACAGCTCCACACTGCCCTGCCCCAGGATCCCACCGCGCATCATGGAGACTCCCCAATTTGTCAACTCCATGGTCCATTTTCAGGGGTGTCCTGGTGGACCAGGCGGACGCCTTCACACTGGTCATCCTCTTGTCCAACCCCTTGAACTGTAGTTCACACTTTCTACGTGAAGGTAACCATGGAGATCTCCCTGCACATAGTTCACCTTGGCATCTTGGAGGACATCTGCACCAGGATGTGTAATAGTCAACCCACCAGCGCTGACGAGGGCACCGTGTTCCACCAAGTCAAGCTCGGCACGTGCCGGGAGGCTGCCGTGGTCTCTGCTGGCCACGTGGGGGTCACAGCAAAGTTGGTCATCAACGTCATCATGGAGAATCAAGATAGTTCCTCCTCGGAATCCAAAGGTGGCACCACCACCAAGGGGTGGACACACCTTGTCCGTGTTGCTGTAATCACCAAGCGGAACCCGCTGCCCTCAATAAATGGTTGAGCAAAGCAATTGTGCGCCCAAATTTGTGCTGTGTTGCCCTAAGATAGGAGAGGAGGAAGCCCCAGGTAGGATGGAAGATGCCTCTTTTATCTCCTAATCCCCTTTTTTTGTCAGCTCAGAGGATTCCCCGTCGAGCGGTGAGGAGGGGGAGCGTGGTTTGAAGGTCCTGTGGGCTCAGGAGCATGCTTGGATGCAACGCCAGGTGGAAACCTGCTCTCCCAAAGGTCCTTCTTGATTTGCATTATAGCTGGGGTTTAGTTTTGATGTTTGTCCAGCTGGTGTCCACCCGGGGGACCTGGTGTAGGGGGCAGACACCCTCCCATTGGCCATCCTCTTCTCCAGCCCCTTGAAGTACGTTTTCTAGGTGGAGGTTGGCTTCGAAACATCTAACCTCGCCCTACATCTATCAGACCATCCCTCCGTTTCCCTTCCCTGTGTTCCTACGGCGATCGTGCCAAGTCCGTGAGTCAGCTCCCTCCTGACCCAACCCGGCTTTGGGCTCTCCATCCATCCGCCCGTCCATCCCTCCAGCTTGAGGGGTACCTTTCGGAGATAAAACCCGGTGTAGCCGAACCACCTCCAGCCGAGCACTGCAAGTAGCGGGGCAGATCTCTTCCGGGCCCAAAAAAATTAAAATAATCTCTTTCCTTTTGGTCTGTTTTCCTTCCTCTGCGGCGAAGGAGGAGGAGAAAAGTCTTCTTCACGGGCCACGTTATCTGATGAGAGGTTGGGGCTTACCACGAGCCTGTGTCGCGTTTCCCCGTGAGGTGCAACCATCTGGGCTTGATGTTTCCTGCCAGTGAACAGATTTTTTCTTGGGTGGTTTTTGGTTTGGTTTGGTTTTTTTTTTTGGTAATTTTTTTTTTTTCCGCTTTGTGGTTGGAAGTGGCAGGAGACAACAAGCAGCGGAGGTGGACGGGGGTGCGCGGTTTAGTGGTGAGGGCAGGATGAGGTCTGCTGGGTTTTGTGGGGGAGAAGGGTGGGGAGGGAGTTCTGAAATGTAAATTGAAGCCTTTTTGGTCGCTGGTTGAGGGGTTAGATGCAGCTGAGAGGTGGGATGGGGCAAAGCCCTGCAGAGATGTCTCCATCGCCCCTCTCCAACATCTCACATCCCCTCGGCCTCCCTCCCTCCACACAGGGAGCGGGCGGCGCAAGCCCCAAACCCACTTTGCCCTTTTCCCTTCACCCCTTCGTCCTTCTTGAACGTTTGGTGGATCAGATGGGACCTTTAGTGGACCTTCCTGATGGGAAGACCCACCAGATTTATCCTCTCCCATGTTTGGGTGCTGCTGGCAACAGGTCCAAGTGCTGGATGTGCCTTTGGGCAATGTCTTGAGGGGCTCCAACCGTGTGAGGCGAGGTCTACAACCAAGACTTGCGCGGGACTCAGGCTCCTACCTCCATTTGGTGGAGGATTAAGCATCTACGAGACCTTCAGAGACCAACGCAAAGAGCCAACAATCGGAGGCAAAACACCTTTTTAATCAATGGACCTTTTTAATTCATTTGTGCCCAAGAGCCACCACGATGTCCACAGCCGGAGCAAACTCTTCTCCTGCAACCATCTCAGGCAGCGTCTTTTGGCCGAGGGCTGTGTCTCTGAGGCTGCAGATGAAGAAATTGGGTCCCCGGGGCGCTGGAGAAGTGCTTTTGGTGGTTGGAGACGCAGTGCAGGTGGCTTTGAGCCACGGGACAACATCTTGAGACAGTTTCCCCTTGCCACGGCCACGGGGAGCTGACAACTCATTGTGGTCTTTGCCACGGAAGCCCGAGAGCATTTCTCTGGTCCGGCAACAGGTCCTCCAACCGCGAGGACGTCTGGATGTCTCTTCCTTCACAGCCGTTGTGAAACGCTGCGGTCTTCTACCGGGGTATGAAGCTCTTCAACCTGGCCAGCTGCACTCGCTTTCCTGCAAGCGAGACGTGGTGATGGGTCAATAGGTTGGTGTTGGACCATCCCTGCAGAGAGGAGCCTCCACGAAGTGCGCATAGCTCCGTGCCCCGGTGGGGGCTTCCAAAGCCCCCTCAGATGCCCCAAAGCCCACTTTGGTGCCTCCCGATCTTGTTCAGTTTTAGTGTGCGCACCCATGAATCCCCAACGGGCCGCGCGGTTAATGGGCATCACCCAACGGGGCTGGTGGTTCTCTTACCGATCTGCAGGAGGAGATGGATGCTCAAAGCCAGAACCAGGAGGAAGAGGACGGCCGAGGCCAGGCTGATGGAGATTCCCAGACCTGGGAGAAAGAAACCGGATGGTGGTGAGGAGGAACACTGGGTCCCCCAGGGCCAAGGGCGGGTAAAGCCAAGTCCCGGATGATCCCCACCACGTTCTGGTTCATTTTTGGTCATGCTAGGAAACCTGTGGAGCCACCTTCGTGTCGGTTGGAGGGTCCTCCAGAGCAGTGAGATAGTGTCTCTCCTTAATCTGCTCCTCCTTGTGCAGCCCTGTATTTGCTTTCCTTTCTCTGATGAGATGATGAGAGCTCATGGCAGCTCGTACTCAACCCAGGGACCTCCAGGTCTTTGGAGAGGGACAACCCAGGGACCACCAGGGCTTTGGAGAGAGTCAACCAAGGGAACACCAGGGCTTTGGAGAGTGTCAACCCAGAGACCACCAGGGCTTTGGAGTGTGTCAACCCAGGGACCACCAGGGCTTTGGAGAGGGTCAACCGAGGGACCATCAGGGCTTTGGAGAGGGTCAACCAAGGGAACACCAGGGCTTTGGAGAGGGCCAACCATGGGACCACCAGGGCTTTGGAGAGGGTCAACCCAAGGACCACCAGGTCTTTGGAGAGGGACAACCCAAGGACCTCCAGGTCTTTGGAGAGGGTCAACCCAGGGACCACCAGGGCTTTGGAGAGGGTCACCCCAGGGACCTCCAGGTCTTTGGAGAGGGTCAACCCAGGGACCACCAGGGCTTTGGAGAGGGTCAACCAAGGGAACACCAGGGCTTTGGAGAGGGCCAACCATGGGACCACCAGGTCTTTGGAGAGGGTCAACCATGGGACCTCCAGGGCTTTGGAGAGGGTCAACCCAGGGACCACCAGGGCTTTGGAGAGGGTCAACTGAGGGAACACCAGGGCTTTGGAGAGCATTAACTGAGGGATCTCCAGGTCTTTGGAGAGGGTCAACCATGGGACCACCAGGGCTTTGGAGAGGGTCACCCCAGGGATCTCCAGGTCTTTGGAGAGGGTCACCCCAGGGACCTCCAGGGCTTTGGAGAGGGTCACCCCAGGAACCTCCAGGTCTTTGGAGAGGGTCAACCATGGGACCTCCAGGGCTTTGGAGAGGGTCACCCCAGGAACCTCCAGGTCTTTGGAGACAGTTAACCAAGGGACTTCCAGGTCTTTGGAGAGGGTCAACCATGGGACCTCCATGTCTTTGGAGAGGGTTGGGAATATTGTCCCTTCCTCAGCTCTTTTGCTCCAAGCACCCATCAGGGAGCAAGGGGAGGGTGAGGTTAACTGCAGCTCCTTTGTGGTAAAGGTCTATATTTCTTTGGGAAAGAAAACATGAGGAATTTCCATTTGCAGGGTCTGGCCAACCCGAAGCTGGTAGCATCACTGGTGGCATCTTGGAGCTTGGAAACTGGGATGCTTGGCCAAACTTTAACCAGCAAACCAGGGACACTTACCTTCAGCTGGCAGCTCTGGGCTGGTAGCCATGGTGCCGTTCCTCAGGTCATTCTTCTCACCTGGACAACAAACGCATGGAGAAAGGGTCCCCCCAAAAGCTGCCCCCACCTCCTCCCCAGGCTGCGGGGGTTGCCCAAGCGTGGCCAAGCAGTGGGTTTTGGGATGGTGTGTGGCTACTCCTTGCATTCCCTCCCCAGTCCTTGGAGTAGGCTGGACTATGGTGGGGTTAACTGGGAGCATCTGAACTGGTCTTGCTGGTCAAGACACAACCGTGTTGGCGCTGCAGGGACCTAGGGTCAACCGGGAACACCTCCGCACTGGACTGGTCTTGCTGGTCAAGACCCCACTGAGTTGAGGCTGTAAGGACCTGCAGTAAGCCAGAAGCATCTGTGCACTGGTGTGGTCTTGCTGGTCAAGACCCAACTGGGTTGACCCTGTAAACCAGGAACATCTCTGCACTGGACTGGTCTTGCTGGTCAAGACCCAACTGGGTTGACCCTGTAAACCAGGAACATCTCTGCACTGGACTGGTCTTGCTGGTCAAGACCCAACTGGGTTGACCCTGTAAACCAGGAACATCTCTGCGCTGGACTGGTCTTGCTGGTCAAGACCCAACTGGGTTGACCCTGTAAACCAGGAACATCTCTGCACTGGACTGGTCTTGCTGGTCAAGACCCAACTGGGTTGACCCTGTAAACCAGGAACATCTCTGCGCTGGACTGGTCTTGCTGGTCAAGACCCAACTGGGTTGACCCTGTAAACCAGGAACATCTCTGCGCTGGACTGGTCTTGCTGGTCAAGACCCAACTGGGTTGGCACTGCAGGGACCTTGAGTCCATGCCAACAGGGGTGATTGCTTCTGGGGTTTCTCAAGGGCTGTCCCTGATATGGGGCAGAATCAACCTCCCCGTGCCTTTCTCCACTCACCTCTGGTGGTCAGGAGCCACGGGACGCTCAACCCGGAACGCATGACCTCACCAAGGCTGCTCCAGCGCCGGTATCCGCAGGAGTAGGTGCCGCTGCTCTCCGCGGAGAGCTGGACGGCGAGCGTGGAGGTGAACTGCCCTTTTCTCACCGGGTGGTTCGCCAGCTCCACCCCGTTCTTGCAGAAGAAGATGTGGGTGATGGGGACGTGGGAAAAAACAACGCACCGGGCAAGAATCAAGTCACCTTCATGAGCTGAGGAGAGGTTTGGGAAGAGTGCCGGTGGGGGGAAGTCACCTGCAAGAGCAAAGAGATGTGGTCGTGGTGCGATGGTGTGGAGATGAGAAGGGTTTTTCATCTCTCCGACCTCAGCGTTGACCTTGTAGCTATTTTTAGGTGGAAATAATACATAAAAGGGGGGAAAATATAAAAGGGGGAAAAAAATAAGGAAGAAGAGATTGGAAGAGCCTGTCTTTCGGTCATCTGGTGACTCGTGAAATACTTGGAGTCAAGGAAAGCGAAAGTTCTGCTTCTTTCAGGATACAGGGAGACACAGTGGGAGAAAAACAGGAGGGTAAATATAGTGAAAAATGATGTTTCAGTGACCAGAACAATTTTTTTTCCATCCGAGCTGAGTGTTTCAGAAAAGACTCGGGTGAAACATCCAAGTTCTGGGGCAACCAAAGCACTTCATGGTGGTATCGCCAAAGGGGGATGGTTTTGTTTTCTTTTAATTTCAAGCTGACATTTCCCGCTCCGTCATGAAATTAAAAACTGCGGCTTCGTCTGCCAAAATCCTCCCTGGCAAAACTGATATCTTTCATGCCGCACCCTACAAAAAAAACCCCACACGTATATATAGGGGATTTTTTTTTGTGTTTTCCTTTTGATTTGCCTTTCTGCCTTGAAAGGAAACACCAGCCCCAGGATCAGAGTTGCTTTTTTTGGACACCCCAGGATCAGGAGACGGCATCCAAAGGAGGTAAATTATCATAGAATTGTAGAATGGTTTGGGTTGGAAGGGACCTTAAAGATTATCTGGTTCCAACCCCCCCCTGCCCTGGGCAGGGACACCTCCCACCAGCCCAGGTTGCTCCAAGCCCCGTCCAACCTGGCCTTGACCACCTCCAGGGATGGGGCAGCCACAGCTTCTCGGGGCAACCTGCGCCAGGGGCTCACCACCCTCACAGGGAAGAATTTCTTCCTAATATCTCATCTCAATCTCCCCTCTTTCAGTGTCAAACCGTTCCCCCTCGCCCCATCGCTCCCCTCCCTGATCAAGACCCCCTCCCCAGCTCTCCTGTAGCCCCTTTAGGGACTGGAAGGGGCTCTAAGGTCTCCCTGGAGTCTTCTCTTCTCCAGGCTGAACCCCCCCAACTCTCCCAGCCTGTCCTCCCAGCAGAGGGGCTCCAGCCCTTGGAGCATCTCCGTGGCCTCCTCTGGCCCCGCTCCAGTAGGTCCATGTCCTTCTTGTGCTGAGGACTCCGAAGCTGGACACAGTACTCCAGGTGGGGTCTCCCCAGAGTGCAGCAGAGGGGCAGAATCCCCTCCCTCGTCCTGGTGGCCACGCTGCTGGGGGTGCAGCCCAGGACGCGGGTGGCTTTCTGGGCTGTGAGCGCACATTGCCAGCTCACGTTGAGCTTCTCATCCGCCAACACCCCCGAGTCCTTCTCCTCGGGGCTGCTCTCCATCCATTCTCCACCCAGCCTCTATTTGTGGTTGGAATTGCCCCGACCCACGTGCAGGACCTTGCACTTGGCCTTGTTGAACTTCATGACGTCCACACGGACCCACCTCTCCTGCCTGTCCAGGTCCCTCTGGATGACAATGTCACAACATTGACCCGGAGGGTTCTTCCAACCACCCGCTCCACTCACCTGGAGAGCTGCAGGTCTCTGGCTCCATCCCACCAGCACCTGTGTGGGACAGCAGAAGGGGGTTGGTCTGAGATAGTCTGCTGGTCTAGAAGAGGTCACCTTGCAGAGGACATCTCTTTGAGGTTGGAGATGCAACCTTGGGAAAGCTTGCAGAAGATGGGGAGGTGCTGCGGACCTCATCATGGAGGTCAGAAATCACCAGCGAGGTGCAAAAGGGGCTTTTGGGTGATGCCTTGTCCCTTCCTGTCCAGCCAGGGACAACCTCACCATGTCTGGACCCTGAGAAGGACCAACCCCAGCAGAGCACTGGGATCAGTGCAAGGATGCGATTCCCTCTGTGGGAGCTGCCACCTTACGTCTTTCTTGGCAAACTAAGTCACTGGCCGAGGGTTGTCCACAACCTGCCACAGCAGAGATGGAACTTCAGACCCTCCAGAAAGACCGTCCTGTGTCTTCCGACTGTTGGACTCCTTAGAAATCGCTTCAGAAACTCACAATTTTTGGCTCTCCGCTGACGCTTTGACTTAGTCGCTCTCTGGAGATTCCCCAAGGGCACCGCTTCAGATCCACCCCACGTCCTCCCATGGTGCTACCCCACCCCAGCGTGACTCTCCAAATTGCTCCCTCCCCCCCCCGCAAAACACATTGCCGGGCCACCTACCTGCCAGCCAGCCCAGCAAGAGCAGGGTACCCGCAACCTCGGCCAGCCACCTCCTTCTCCCCATGCTCGTCTGCATGGTCTCCCCGAGACCAAACCGCCGGGGAAAGGGGAAGCTGAGGTTGGTTTCCTGCCCGTGACGCAATCCCCCCCCAGCCCCCTCCCCGGGGCACGACCCCGTCATCTCCTCGGGGAGGAGAGAGCAAAAGGATGAGCTGGGTGGGATGGGTCTCGCCTCCTTGGGTGCACACACACAGGGGGCAGGCAAAGGGTGCAGCAGCATCCGGTGCCTTCCTCCCCCACCCCAAAAAAAAGGACCCCAGGGACAGTGCTGCTTCCTGAAGGTGTTTCGCGCCACGTTTGCGGGCTCTCGTTTTTTTGGGTGGCGCGGGGTCCCCAGTGGGACGCGCCATCTCCTGGCGAGTCTTCAGCATCCCCGGGTGAAGCCACCTCCACCGTCCTCCCCCAGTTTTCTCCACGGCCTCAGCCCCAAGGTTCCCCGTAACGTTCGTGCCTTGTGATACAAATACGCAATATCCTTTCAGCGTCACTGGGAAGAACAGAGTTTCCTAATTTCTCCTTTTTTTTCTGGTTTTTTTTTTTTTTTTTGGTGTGTGTGTGTCTCGGACGCTGGACAGAGACGCAACCCAGCTGCGGAGACGCTGTTTCATAAGCCCTGGGCTTGTGAGGGGAACCCAGGGGATCTCCAGAGTTCTTAGATACCTTTGCCTGCTAAAACCCAACCTTGGAGCTCCGCTGCCTTTGCTTGATTAAACCAACCTCGGAGCTCCCCTAGGAGGAGCTCAGAGACTTCGCTACTGTGAAGCTGAGGGTTGTAAAACACCCATCCGCCCAACAGCGGTGGGAAAAGGCTCTTCCGTCCAGTGTCTTCTGAACTTGCATGGGTGGAAAGGGGTCTACATGGTCCTGCACGTGTCCTCCCCTGGTCCAGAACCTCCCAGCCGCGTGTATCCTCCCCGTTTTCTGCACGATCGCTGGGTTTAGTCCCCGCGGCTCCATCCCCAGGGGTGCTGGATTCACTTTCTTGGGATCCGTCATTCCCTGGTGGGTCAAGCCGGCTCTGCGGGTC
>VUYV01001371.1:0-10577 GCA_008711295.1 Anarhynchus alexandrinus | reverse complement strand
CTGTGGGGTGGGGCGTCAGGGGCTGCCGCCGGGCACCACACGCTGCGCTGAGGCGCTGTGAACCGCCGTGGGGCTGCCGTGGGGCCGCCGTGGGTCACCCTGTGGGTCGCCGTGGGTCGTGGGTCGCNCTGTGGGGCGCTGTGGGGCGGCGGGGGCTGCCGCCGGGCACCACACGCTGCGCTGAGGCGCTGTGAACCGCCGTGGGGCTGCCGTGGGGCCGCCGTGGGTCACCCTGTGGGTCGCCGTGGGTCCCGCCGTGGGTCGCCCCGTGGGTCGCCGTGGGGCCGTGCCCGCCCGGGCCGTGCGACAGGAATTCCGCTAGTTCTGAACTATTTACGCTGGGAAAAAGCTCACTACTAGCAGAACTCGGCCGCGCGGCCCCACAGCAGGGGGGCAGCCCCACAGCGAGGGGCCCGGGGGGGCTCCGTGTGGGTCTGGAGGGCTCTGGGGGGCTCCATGGGGTGTCCCGTGGGGCTCCGTGTGCGTCTGTGGGGCTCCAGGGCGTCCATAGGGTGTCCCGTGGGGCTCCATGGGGCTCCAAGGGGGCTCCATGTGGGTCTGGGGGGCTCCAGGGGGTCTGTGGGGCTCTGTNGGTCTGTGAAGGACCGGGGGGTCCCCTGAGGTACCCCCGAGGTGCCGGGGGGGTGTTGGGGGTCCCCCGAAGGACCTGAGGGACCCATGAGGGGACCTGAGGGGTCTGTGAAGGACCGGGGGGTCCCCTGAGGTACCCCCGAGGTGCCGGGGGGGTGTTGGGGGTCCCCCGAAGGACCTGAGGGACCCATGAGGGGACCTGAGGGGTCTGTGAAGGACCGGGGGGTCCCCTGAGGTACCCCCGAGGTGCCGGGGGGGTGTTGGGGGTCCCCCGAAGGACCTGAGGGACCCATGAGGGGACCTGAGGGGTCTGTGAAGGACCGGGGGGTCCCCTGAGGTACCCCCGAGGTGCCGGGGGGGTGTTGGGGGTCCCCCGAAGGACCTGAGGGACCCATGAGGGGACCTGAGGGGTCTGTGAAGGACCGGGGGGTCCCCTGAGGTACCCCCGAGGTGCCGGGGGGGTGTTGGGGGTCCCCCGAAGGACCTGAGGGACCCATGAGGGGACCTGAGGGGTCTGTGAAGGACCGGGGGGTCCCCTGAGGTACCCCCGAGGTGCCGGGGGGGTGTTGGGGGTCCCCCGAAGGACCTGAGGGACCCATGAGGGGACCTGAGGGGTCTGTGAAGGACCGGGGGGTCCCCTGAGGTACCCCCGAGGTGCCGGGGGGGTGTTGGGGGTCCCCCGAAGGACCTGAGGGACCCATGAGGGGACCTGAGGGGTCTGTGAAGGACCGGGGGGTCCCCTGAGGTACCCCCGAGGTGCCGGGGGGGTGTTGGGGGTCCCCCGAAGGACCTGAGGGACCCATGAGGGGACCTGAGGGGTCTGTGAAGGACCGGGGGGTCCCCTGAGGTACCCCCGAGGTGCCGGGGGGGTGTTGGGGGTCCCCCGAAGGACCTGAGGGACCCATGAGGGGACCTGAGGGGTCTGTGAAGGACCGGGGGGTCCCCTGAGGTACCCCCGAGGTGCCGGGGGGGTGTTGGGGGTCCCCCGAAGGACCTGAGGGACCCATGAGGGGACCTGAGGGGTCTGTGAAGGACCGGGGGGTCCCCTGAGGTACCCCCGAGGTGCCGGGGGGGTGTTGGGGGTCCCCCGAAGGACCTGAGGGACCCATGAGGGGACCTGAGGGGTCTGTGAAGGACCGGGGGGTCCCCTGAGGTACCCCCGAGGTGCCGGGGGGGTGTTGGGGGTCCCCCGAAGGACCTGAGGGACCCATGAGGGGACCTGAGGGGTCTGTGAAGGACCGGGGGGTCCCCTGAGGTACCCCCGAGGTGCCGGGGGGGTGTTGGGGGTCCCCCGAAGGACCTGAGGGACCCATGAGGGGACCTGAGGGGTCTGTGAAGGACCGGGGGGTCCCCTGAGGTACCCCCGAGGTGCCGGGGGGGTGTTGGGGGTCCCCCGAAGGACCTGAGGGACCCATGAGGGGACCTGAGGGGTCTGTGAAGGACCGGGGGGTCCCCTGAGGTACCCCCGAGGTGCCGGGGGGGTGTTGGGGGTCCCCCGAAGGACCTGAGGGACCCATGAGGGGACCTGAGGGGTCTGTGAAGGACCGGGGGGTCCCCTGAGGTACCCCCGAGGTGCCGGGGGGGTGTTGGGGGTCCCCCGAAGGACCTGAGGGACCCATGAGGGGACCTGAGGGGTCTGTGAAGGACCGGGGGGTCCCCTGAGGTACCCCCGAGGTGCCGGGGGGGTGTTGGGGGTCCCCCGAAGGACCTGAGGGACCCATGAGGGGACCTGAGGGGTCTGTGAAGGACCGGGGGGTCCCCTGAGGTACCCCCGAGGTGCCGGGGGGGTGTTGGGGGTCCCCCGAAGGACCTGAGGGACCCATGAGGGGACCTGAGGGGTCTGTGAAGGACCGGGGGGTCCCCTGAGGTACCCCCGAGGTGCCGGGGGGGTGTTGGGGGTCCCCCGAAGGACCTGAGGGACCCATGAGGGGACCTGAGGGGTCTGTGAAGGACCGGGGGGTCCCCTGAGGTACCCCCGAGGTGCCGGGGGGGTGTTGGGGGTCCCCCGAAGGACCTGAGGGACCCATGAGGGGACCTGAGGGGTCTGTGAAGGACCGGGGGGTCCCCTGAGGTACCCCCGAGGTGCCGGGGGGGTGTTGGGGGTCCCCCGAAGGACCTGAGGGACCCATGAGGGGACCTGAGGGGTCTGTGAAGGACCGGGGGGTCCCCTGAGGTACCCCCGAGGTGCCGGGGGGGTGTTGGGGGTCCCCCGAAGGACCTGAGGGACCCATGAGGGGACCTGAGGGGTCTGTGAAGGACCGGGGGGTCCCCTGAGGTACCCCCGAGGTGCCGGGGGGGTGTTGGGGGTCCCCCGAAGGACCTGAGGGACCCATGAGGGGACCTGAGGGGTCTGTGAAGGACCGGGGGGTCCCCTGAGGTACCCCCGAGGTGCCGGGGGGGTGTTGGGGGTCCCCCGAAGGACCTGAGGGACCCATGAGGGGACCTGAGGGGTCTGTGAAGGACCGGGGGGTCCCCTGAGGTACCCCCGAGGTGCCGGGGGGGTGTTGGGGGTCCCCCGAAGGACCTGAGGGACCCATGAGGGGACCTGAGGGGTCTGTGAAGGACCGGGGGGTCCCCTGAGGTACCCCCGAGGTGCCGGGGGGGTGTTGGGGGTCCCCCGAAGGACCTGAGGGACCCATGAGGGGACCTGAGGGGTCTGTGAAGGACCGGGGGGTCCCCTGAGGTACCCCCGAGGTGCCGGGGGGGTGTTGGGGGTCCCCCGAAGGACCTGAGGGACCCATGAGGGGACCTGAGGGGTCTGTGAAGGACCGGGGGGTCCCCTGAGGTACCCCCGAGGTGCCGGGGGGGTGTTGGGGGTCCCCCGAAGGACCTGAGGGACCCATGAGGGGACCTGAGGGGTCTGTGAAGGACCGGGGGGTCCCCTGAGGTACCCCCGAGGTGCCGGGGGGGTGTTGGGGGTCCCCCGAAGGACCTGAGGGACCCATGAGGGGACCTGAGGGGTCTGTGAAGGACCGGGGGGTCCCCTGAGGTACCCCCGAGGTGCCGGGGGGGTGTTGGGGGTCCCCCGAAGGACCTGAGGGACCCATGAGGGGACCTGAGGGGTCTGTGAAGGACCGGGGGGTCCCCTGAGGTACCCCCGAGGTGCCGGGGGGGTGTTGGGGGTCCCCCGAAGGACCTGAGGGACCCATGAGGGGACCTGAGGGGTCTGTGAAGGACCGGGGGGTCCCCTGAGGTACCCCCGAGGTGCCGGGGGGGTGTTGGGGGTCCCCCGAAGGACCTGAGGGACCCATGAGGGGACCTGAGGGGTCTGTGAAGGACCGGGGGGTCCCCTGAGGTACCCCCGAGGTGCCGGGGGGGTGTTGGGGGTCCCCCGAAGGACCTGAGGGACCCATGAGGGGACCTGAGGGGTCTGTGAAGGACCGGGGGGTCCCCTGAGGTACCCCCGAGGTGCCGGGGGGGTGTTGGGGGTCCCCCGAAGGACCTGAGGGACCCATGAGGGGACCTGAGGGGTCTGTGAAGGACCGGGGGGTCCCCTGAGGTACCCCCGAGGTGCCGGGGGGGTGTTGGGGGTCCCCCGAAGGACCTGAGGGACCCATGAGGGGACCTGAGGGGTCTGTGAAGGACCGGGGGGTCCCCTGAGGTACCCCCGAGGTGCCGGGGGGGTGTTGGGGGTCCCCCGAAGGACCTGAGGGACCCATGAGGGGACCTGAGGGGTCTGTGAAGGACCGGGGGGTCCCCTGAGGTACCCCCGAGGTGCCGGGGGGGTGTTGGGGGTCCCCCGAAGGACCTGAGGGACCCATGAGGGGACCTGAGGGGTCTGTGAAGGACCGGGGGGTCCCCTGAGGTACCCCCGAGGTGCCGGGGGGGTGTTGGGGGTCCCCCGAAGGACCTGAGGGACCCATGAGGGGACCTGAGGGGTCTGTGAAGGACCGGGGGGTCCCCTGAGGTACCCCCGAGGTGCCGGGGGGGTGTTGGGGGTCCCCCGAAGGACCTGAGGGACCCATGAGGGGACCTGAGGGGTCTGTGAAGGACCGGGGGGTCCCCTGAGGTACCCCCGAGGTGCCGGGGGGGTGTTGGGGGTCCCCCGAAGGACCTGAGGGACCCATGAGGGGACCTGAGGGGTCTGTGAAGGACCGGGGGGTCCCCTGAGGTACCCCCGAGGTGCCGGGGGGGTGTTGGGGGTCCCCCGAAGGACCTGAGGGACCCATGAGGGGACCTGAGGGGTCTGTGAAGGACCGGGGGGTCCCCTGAGGTACCCCCGAGGTGCCGGGGGGGTGTTGGGGGTCCCCCGAAGGACCTGAGGGACCCATGAGGGGACCTGAGGGGTCTGTGAAGGACCGGGGGGTCCCCTGAGGTACCCCCGAGGTGCCGGGGGGGTGTTGGGGGTCCCCCGAAGGACCTGAGGGACCCATGAGGGGACCTGAGGGGTCTGTGAAGGACCGGGGGGTCCCCTGAGGTACCCCCGAGGTGCCGGGGGGGTGTTGGGGGTCCCCCGAAGGACCTGAGGGACCCATGAGGGGACCTGAGGGGTCTGTGAAGGACCGGGGGGTCCCCTGAGGTACCCCCGAGGTGCCGGGGGGGTGTTGGGGGTCCCCCGAAGGACCTGAGGGACCCATGAGGGGACCTGAGGGGTCTGTGAAGGACCGGGGGGTCCCCTGAGGTACCCCCGAGGTGCCGGGGGGGTGTTGGGGGTCCCCCGAAGGACCTGAGGGACCCATGAGGGGACCTGAGGGGTCTGTGAAGGACCGGGGGGTCCCCTGAGGTACCCCCGAGGTGCCGGGGGGGTGTTGGGGGTCCCCCGAAGGACCTGAGGGACCCATGAGGGGACCTGAGGGGTCTGTGAAGGACCGGGGGGTCCCCTGAGGTACCCCCGAGGTGCCGGGGGGGTGTTGGGGGTCCCCCGAAGGACCTGAGGGACCCATGAGGGGACCTGAGGGGTCTGTGAAGGACCGGGGGGTCCCCTGAGGTACCCCCGAGGTGCCGGGGGGGTGTTGGGGGTCCCCCGAAGGACCTGAGGGACCCATGAGGGGACCTGAGGGGTCTGTGAAGGACCGGGGGGTCCCCTGAGGTACCCCCGAGGTGCCGGGGGGGTGTTGGGGGTCCCCCGAAGGACCTGAGGGACCCATGAGGGGACCTGAGGGGTCTGTGAAGGACCGGGGGGTCCCCTGAGGTACCCCCGAGGTGCCGGGGGGGTGTTGGGGGTCCCCCGAAGGACCTGAGGGACCCATGAGGGGACCTGAGGGGTCTGTGAAGGACCGGGGGGTCCCCTGAGGTACCCCCGAGGTGCCGGGGGGGTGTTGGGGGTCCCCCGAAGGACCTGAGGGACCCATGAGGGGACCTGAGGGGTCTGTGAAGGACCGGGGGGTCCCCTGAGGTACCCCCGAGGTGCCGGGGGGGTGTTGGGGGTCCCCCGAAGGACCTGAGGGACCCATGAGGGGACCTGAGGGGTCTGTGAAGGACCGGGGGGTCCCCTGAGGTACCCCCGAGGTGCCGGGGGGGTGTTGGGGGTCCCCCGAAGGACCTGAGGGACCCATGAGGGGACCTGAGGGGTCTGTGAAGGACCGGGGGGTCCCCTGAGGTACCCCCGAGGTGCCGGGGGGGTGTTGGGGGTCCCCCGAAGGACCTGAGGGACCCATGAGGGGACCTGAGGGGTCTGTGAAGGACCGGGGGGTCCCCTGAGGTACCCCCGAGGTGCCGGGGGGGTGTTGGGGGTCCCCCGAAGGACCTGAGGGACCCATGAGGGGACCTGAGGGGTCTGTGAAGGACCGGGGGGTCCCCTGAGGTACCCCCGAGGTGCCGGGGGGGTGTTGGGGGTCCCCCGAAGGACCTGAGGGACCCATGAGGGGACCTGAGGGGTCTGTGAAGGACCGGGGGGTCCCCTGAGGTACCCCCGAGGTGCCGGGGGGGTGTTGGGGGTCCCCCGAAGGACCTGAGGGACCCATGAGGGGACCTGAGGGGTCTGTGAAGGACCGGGGGGTCCCCTGAGGTACCCCCGAGGTGCCGGGGGGGTGTTGGGGGTCCCCCGAAGGACCTGAGGGACCCATGAGGGGACCTGAGGGGTCTGTGAAGGACCGGGGGGTCCCCTGAGGTACCCCCGAGGTGCCGGGGGGGTGTTGGGGGTCCCCCGAAGGACCTGAGGGACCCATGAGGGGACCTGAGGGGTCTGTGAAGGACCGGGGGGTCCCCTGAGGTACCCCCGAGGTGCCGGGGGGGTGTTGGGGGTCCCCCGAAGGACCTGAGGGACCCATGAGGGGACCTGAGGGGTCTGTGAAGGACCGGGGGGTCCCCTGAGGTACCCCCGAGGTGCCGGGGGGGTGTTGGGGGTCCCCCGAAGGACCTGAGGGACCCATGAGGGGACCTGAGGGGTCTGTGAAGGACCGGGGGGTCCCCTGAGGTACCCCCGAGGTGCCGGGGGGGTGTTGGGGGTCCCCCGAAGGACCTGAGGGACCCATGAGGGGACCTGAGGGGTCTGTGAAGGACCGGGGGGTCCCCTGAGGTACCCCCGAGGTGCCGGGGGGGTGTTGGGGGTCCCCCGAAGGACCTGAGGGACCCATGAGGGGACCTGAGGGGTCTGTGAAGGACCGGGGGGTCCCCTGAGGTACCCCCGAGGTGCCGGGGGGGTGTTGGGGGTCCCCCGAAGGACCTGAGGGACCCATGAGGGGACCTGAGGGGTCTGTGAAGGACCGGGGGGTCCCCTGAGGTACCCCCGAGGTGCCGGGGGGGTGTTGGGGGTCCCCCGAAGGACCTGAGGGACCCATGAGGGGACCTGAGGGGTCTGTGAAGGACCGGGGGGTCCCCTGAGGTACCCCCGAGGTGCCGGGGGGGTGTTGGGGGTCCCCCGAAGGACCTGAGGGACCCATGAGGGGACCTGAGGGGTCTGTGAAGGACCGGGGGGTCCCCTGAGGTACCCCCGAGGTGCCGGGGGGGTGTTGGGGGTCCCCCGAAGGACCTGAGGGACCCATGAGGGGACCTGAGGGGTCTGTGAAGGACCGGGGGGTCCCCTGAGGTACCCCCGAGGTGCCGGGGGGGTGTTGGGGGTCCCCCGAAGGACCTGAGGGACCCATGAGGGGACCTGAGGGGTCTGTGAAGGACCGGGGGGTCCCCTGAGGTACCCCCGAGGTGCCGGGGGGGTGTTGGGGGTCCCCCGAAGGACCTGAGGGACCCATGAGGGGACCTGAGGGGTCTGTGAAGGACCGGGGGGTCCCCTGAGGTACCCCCGAGGTGCCGGGGGGGTGTTGGGGGTCCCCCGAAGGACCTGAGGGACCCATGAGGGGACCTGAGGGGTCTGTGAAGGACCGGGGGGTCCCCTGAGGTACCCCCGAGGTGCCGGGGGGGTGTTGGGGGTCCCCCGAAGGACCTGAGGGACCCATGAGGGGACCTGAGGGGTCTGTGAAGGACCGGGGGGTCCCCTGAGGTACCCCCGAGGTGCCGGGGGGGTGTTGGGGGTCCCCCGAAGGACCTGAGGGACCCATGAGGGGACCTGAGGGGTCTGTGAAGGACCGGGGGGTCCCCTGAGGTACCCCCGAGGTGCCGGGGGGGTGTTGGGGGTCCCCCGAAGGACCTGAGGGACCCATGAGGGGACCTGAGGGGTCTGTGAAGGACCGGGGGGTCCCCTGAGGTACCCCCGAGGTGCCGGGGGGGTGTTGGGGGTCCCCCGAAGGACCTGAGGGACCCATGAGGGGACCTGAGGGGTCTGTGAAGGACCGGGGGGTCCCCTGAGGTACCCCCGAGGTGCCGGGGGGGTGTTGGGGGTCCCCCGAAGGACCTGAGGGACCCATGAGGGGACCTGAGGGGTCTGTGAAGGACCGGGGGGTCCCCTGAGGTACCCCCGAGGTGCCGGGGGGGTGTTGGGGGTCCCCCGAAGGACCTGAGGGACCCATGAGGGGACCTGAGGGGTCTGTGAAGGACCGGGGGGTCCCCTGAGGTACCCCCGAGGTGCCGGGGGGGTGTTGGGGGTCCCCCGAAGGACCTGAGGGACCCATGAGGGGACCTGAGGGGTCTGTGAAGGACCGGGGGGTCCCCTGAGGTACCCCCGAGGTGCCGGGGGGGTGTTGGGGGTCCCCCGAAGGACCTGAGGGACCCATGAGGGGACCTGAGGGGTCTGTGAAGGACCGGGGGGTCCCCTGAGGTACCCCCGAGGTGCCGGGGGGGTGTTGGGGGTCCCCCGAAGGACCTGAGGGACCCATGAGGGGACCTGAGGGGTCTGTGAAGGACCGGGGGGTCCCCTGAGGTACCCCCGAGGTGCCGGGGGGGTGTTGGGGGTCCCCCGAAGGACCTGAGGGACCCATGAGGGGACCTGAGGGGTCTGTGAAGGACCGGGGGGTCCCCTGAGGTACCCCCGAGGTGCCGGGGGGGTGTTGGGGGTCCCCCGAAGGACCTGAGGGACCCATGAGGGGACCTGAGGGGTCTGTGAAGGACCGGGGGGTCCCCTGAGGTACCCCCGAGGTGCCGGGGGGGTGTTGGGGGTCCCCCGAAGGACCTGAGGGACCCATGAGGGGACCTGAGGGGTCTGTGAAGGACCGGGGGGTCCCCTGAGGTACCCCCGAGGTGCCGGGGGGGTGTTGGGGGTCCCCCGAAGGACCTGAGGGACCCATGAGGGGACCTGAGGGGTCTGTGAAGGACCGGGGGGTCCCCTGAGGTACCCCCGAGGTGCCGGGGGGGTGTTGGGGGTCCCCCGAAGGACCTGAGGGACCCATGAGGGGACCTGAGGGGTCTGTGAAGGACCGGGGGGTCCCCTGAGGTACCCCCGAGGTGCCGGGGGGGTGTTGGGGGTCCCCCGAAGGACCTGAGGGACCCATGAGGGGACCTGAGGGGTCTGTGAAGGACCGGGGGGTCCCCTGAGGTACCCCCGAGGTGCCGGGGGGGTGTTGGGGGTCCCCCGAAGGACCTGAGGGACCCATGAGGGGACCTGAGGGGTCTGTGAAGGACCGGGGGGTCCCCTGAGGTACCCCCGAGGTGCCGGGGGGGTGTTGGGGGTCCCCCGAAGGACCTGAGGGACCCATGAGGGGACCTGAGGGGTCTGTGAAGGACCGGGGGGTCCCCTGAGGTACCCCCGAGGTGCCGGGGGGGTGTTGGGGGTCCCCCGAAGGACCTGAGGGACCCATGAGGGGACCTGAGGGGTCTGTGAAGGACCGGGGGGTCCCCTGAGGTACCCCCGAGGTGCCGGGGGGGTGTTGGGGGTCCCCCGAAGGACCTGAGGGACCCATGAGGGGACCTGAGGGGTCTGTGAAGGACCGGGGGGTCCCCTGAGGTACCCCCGAGGTGCCGGGGGGGTGTTGGGGGTCCCCCGAAGGACCTGAGGGACCCATGAGGGGACCTGAGGGGTCTGTGAAGGACCGGGGGGTCCCCTGAGGTACCCCCGAGGTGCCGGGGGGGTGTTGGGGGTCCCCCGAAGGACCTGAGGGACCCATGAGGGGACCTGAGGGGTCTGTGAAGGACCGGGGGGTCCCCTGAGGTACCCCCGAGGTGCCGGGGGGGTGTTGGGGGTCCCCCGAAGGACCTGAGGGACCCATGAGGGGACCTGAGGGGTCTGTGAAGGACCGGGGGGTCCCCTGAGGTACCCCCGAGGTGCCGGGGGGGTGTTGGGGGTCCCCCGAAGGACCTGAGGGACCCATGAGGGGACCTGAGGGGTCTGTGAAGGACCGGGGGGTCCCCTGAGGTACCCCCGAGGTGCCGGGGGGGTGTTGGGGGTCCCCCGAAGGACCTGAGGGACCCATGAGGGGACCTGAGGGGTCTGTGAAGGACCGGGGGGTCCCCTGAGGTACCCCCGAGGTGCCGGGGGGGTGTTGGGGGTCCCCCGAAGGACCTGAGGGACCCATGAGGGGACCTGAGGGGTCTGTGAAGGACCGGGGGGTCCCCTGAGGTACCCCCGAGGTGCCGGGGTTGGGGGTCCNATGAGGGGACCTGAGGGGTCTGTGAAGGACCGGGGGGTCCCCTGAGGTACCCCCGAGGTGCCGGGGGGGTGTTGGGGGTCCCCCGAAGGACCTGAGGGACCCATGAGGGGACCTGAGGGGTCTGTGAAGGAC
>VUYV01001360.1:0-11681 GCA_008711295.1 Anarhynchus alexandrinus | reverse complement strand
GGGGGGGCTCAGGGGGGTCCCCAAATTGTTTGTGCCCCCCCCTTCACGGCTGTTTTACGCCCCCCCAGGGTGGGAGAACGTCTACGGCTTCGACATGTCCTGCATCAAGGACGTGGCCATCAAAGAGCCGCTGGTGGACGTGGTGGACCCCAAACAGCTCGTTACCAACGCCTGCCTCATTAAGGTGAGATTTTGGGGGGGTTACGGGGGTCACACACCCCCCCCGGCCCCTTTGGGGGTGTCACGGGGGCGGTTTGGTGTCCCCAAAGGGGGGTTGGGGGGACCCTGTCCCACAGGAGGGTGGTTTGAGGGGGCTTCTGTGGGAGGTGGGGTTGGGGGTGTCCCCCAGGAGACAGTTTGAGGGTGTTCCCCCCCCCCAGGAAGGGGGTTCAAGCCCCACCCTAATGTGTACCCCCCCCAGAGGTGGGTTTTGGGGGCCCCCAGCAGGCAGTTTTGGGGGGGGGATGTCCCCGCCAGGAGGGGGTTTTGTNCCCCCCCCAGGAAGGGGGTTCAAGCCCCACCCTAATGTGTACCCCCCCCCAGAGGTGGGTTTTGGGGGCCCCCAGCAGGCAGTTTTGGGGGGGGGGGGTCCCCGCCAGGAGGGGGTTTTGTACCCTCACCCCAAGAGAGGGGGTTTGGGGGTGCGTCCCCCCAGGAGTGGGGTCCAGCCACCCCGATGTTTTTCCCTACAGGAGGGTTTGGGGCCCCCCCAGACAGTTTCCCCTCAAAGAGAGGGGGTTTGGGGGTTCCAGGTCCCCCTCATGTGCCCCCATCCCCACAGCGGATGGGTTTTAGGGTCCCCCCAGCAGGCGGATTAGGGGTCGACCCCCCAAGAGAGTGGGTTTAGGGGGTTGTGGCCCCCCCAGGAGGTGGGTTTTGAGGGTGGTGTCCCCAGAAAGAGGGTTTGTAACCCCCCCAATGAGGTGTGTTTTGGGGGTGCCTCCCCCCAGGAGGGGGGTTGGGGGGTTCGTGGCCCCCCCAGGAGGGGGGTTTGGGGGTTTTGTGACTCCCCAGGAGGTGGGTTTTGGGGCTTTGTGGCCCCCCCAGGAGGTGGATTTTGGAAGTACTCCCCCTCAGGAGGGGGGTTTTGGGGGTGCTCCCCCCAAGAGGTTTGGGGCTTCGTGGCCCCCCCAGAAGAGGGGTTTTGGGGGTAACCCCCCCCCAATAAGGGGGCTTGTGGCCCCCCATGAGGTGGGTTTTGAGGCTTTGTGGCCCCCCAGGAGGGGGGTTTTGGGGGTGCTCCCCCCAAGAGGTTTGGGGCTTCGTGGCCCCCCCAGGAGGTGGGTTTTGGGGGTTCTTCCTCCCCCTCCCCTCCAGGAGGGAGATTTTGGGGGTTTGTGGTCTCCCCAGGAGGGGCTTTTGGGGGTAACCCTTGCAATAAGGGGGTTTGTGTCCCCCATGAGGTGGGTTTTGGGGGTTGGTAGCCCCCCATGAGGTGGGTTTTGGGTCTTTGTGGCCCCCCAGAAAGAGGGTTTTGGGGGTGACCCTCCAATAAGGGGGATTGGGGCTTTGTAGCCCCCCCAGGAGGGGGGTTTTGGGGGTGACCCTCCAATAAGAGGGCTTGGGGCTTCGTGGTCCCCCCAAGAGGTGGGTTTTGGGTCTTCGTGGCCCCCCCATGATGTGGGTTTTGGGGGTGCTCCCCCCCATGATGTGGGTTTTGGGTCTTTGTGGCCCCCCATGATGTGGGTTTTGGGGGTTTTCCCCCCATGAGGTGGGTTTTGGGTCTTTGTGGCCCCCCCCAGCAGGTAGATTTTGGGGGTGAACCCCCCCCTGACGCTCCCCCCCCGCAGGAGGTGGACATCTACACGGTGAAGGTGGAGGAGCTGACGTTCACGGCGCCGTTCTGCCTCCAGGTGAAGCGCAATGACTACGTCCACGCGCTCGTCGCGTACTTCAACATCGAGTTCACCCGCTGCCACAAGCGCACCGGCTTCTCCACCAGTGAGGGGCGGNCCCCCCCAAGGGGGACCCAGGGGTCCAGGAGACCCCCATAGACCCCCAAAAGGGGACCCAGGGGTCCGGGAGAAGCCAATACACCCCCCAAGGGGGACACAGGGGTCCAGGAGACCCCCAGAGACCCCCAAAAGGGGGACCCAGGGGTCCAGGAACCCCCCACCCCCAACCCAGGTGTCCTGTAGAACCCCATAGACCCCCCCAAGGGGGACCCAGGGGTCCAGGAGACCCCCATAGACCCCCAAAAGGGGACCCAGGGGTCCGGGAGAAGCCAATACACCCCCCAAGGGGGACACAGGGGTCCAGGAGACCCCCAGAGACCCCCAAAAGGGGGACCCAGGGGTCCAGGAACCCCCCACCCCCAACCCAGGTGTCCTGTAGAACCCCATAGACCCCCCCAAGGGGGACCCAGGGGTCCAGGAGACCCCCATAGACCCCCAAAAGGGGACCCAGGGGTCCGGGAGAAGCCAATACACCCCCCAAGGGGGACACAGGGGTCCAGGAGACCCCCAGAGACCCCCAAAAGGGGGACCCAGGGGTCCAGGAACCCCCCACCCCCAACCCAGGTGTCCTGTAGAACCCCATAGACCCCCCCAAGGGGGACCCAGGGGTCCAGGAGACCCCCATAGACCCCCAAAAGGGGACCCAGGGGTCCGGGAGAAGCCAATACACCCCCCAAGGGGGACACAGGGGTCCAGGAGACCCCCAGAGACCCCCAAAAGGGGGACCCAGGGGTCCAGGAACCCCCCACCCCCAACCCAGGTGTCCTGTAGAACCCCATAGACCCCCCCAAGGGGGACCCAGGGGTCCAGGAGACCCCCATAGACCCCCAAAAGGGGACCCAGGGGTCCGGGAGAAGCCAATACACCCCCCAAGGGGGACACAGGGGTCCAGGAGACCCCCAGAGACCCCCAAAAGGGGGACCCAGGGGTCCAGGAACCCCCCACCCCCAACCCAGGTGTCCTGTAGAACCCCATAGACCCCCCCAAGGGGGACCCAGGGGTCCAGGAGACCCCCATAGACCCCCAAAAGGGGACCCAGGGGTCCGGGAGAAGCCAATACACCCCCCAAGGGGGACACAGGGGTCCAGGAGACCCCCAGAGACCCCCAAAAGGGGGACCCAGGGGTCCAGGAACCCCCCACCCCCAACCCAGGTGTCCTGTAGAACCCCATAGACCCCCCCAAGGGGGACCCAGGGGTCCAGGAGACCCCCATAGACCCCCAAAAGGGGACCCAGGGGTCCGGGAGAAGCCAATACACCCCCCAAGGGGGACACAGGGGTCCAGGAGACCCCCAGAGACCCCCAAAAGGGGGACCCAGGGGTCCAGGAACCCCCCACCCCCAACCCAGGTGTCCTGTAGAACCCCATAGACCCCCCCAAGGGGGACCCAGGGGTCCAGGAGACCCCCATAGACCCCCAAAAGGGGACCCAGGGGTCCGGGAGAAGCCAATACACCCCCCAAGGGGGACACAGGGGTCCAGGAGACCCCCAGAGACCCCCAAAAGGGGGACCCAGGGGTCCAGGAACCCCCCACCCCCAACCCAGGTGTCCTGTAGAACCCCATAGACCCCCCCAAGGGGGACCCAGGGGTCCAGGAGACCCCCATAGACCCCCAAAAGGGGACCCAGGGGTCCGGGAGAAGCCAATACACCCCCCAAGGGGGACACAGGGGTCCAGGAGACCCCCAGAGACCCCCAAAAGGGGGACCCAGGGGTCCAGGAACCCCCCACCCCCAACCCAGGTGTCCTGTAGAACCCCATAGACCCCCCCAAGGGGGACCCAGGGGTCCAGGAGACCCCCATAGACCCCCAAAAGGGGACCCAGGGGTCCGGGAGAAGCCAATACACCCCCCAAGGGGGACACAGGGGTCCAGGAGACCCCCAGAGACCCCCAAAAGGGGGACCCAGGGGTCCAGGAACCCCCCACCCCCAACCCAGGTGTCCTGTAGAACCCCATAGACCCCCCCAAGGGGGACCCAGGGGTCCAGGAGACCCCCATAGACCCCCAAAAGGGGACCCAGGGGTCCGGGAGAAGCCAATACACCCCCCAAGGGGGACACAGGGGTCCAGGAGACCCCCAGAGACCCCCAAAAGGGGGACCCAGGGGTCCAGGAACCCCCCACCCCCAACCCAGGTGTCCTGTAGAACCCCATAGACCCCCCCAAGGGGGACCCAGGGGTCCAGGAGACCCCCATAGACCCCCAAAAGGGGACCCAGGGGTCCGGGAGAAGCCAATACACCCCCCAAGGGGGACACAGGGGTCCAGGAGACCCCCAGAGACCCCCAAAAGGGGGACCCAGGGGTCCAGGAACCCCCCACCCCCAACCCAGGTGTCCTGTAGAACCCCATAGACCCCCCCAAGGGGGACCCAGGGGTCCAGGAGACCCCCATAGACCCCCAAAAGGGGACCCAGGGGTCCGGGAGAAGCCAATACACCCCCCAAGGGGGACACAGGGGTCCAGGAGACCCCCAGAGACCCCCAAAAGGGGGACCCAGGGGTCCAGGAACCCCCCACCCCCAACCCAGGTGTCCTGTAGAACCCCATAGACCCCCCCAAGGGGGACCCAGGGGTCCAGGAGACCCCCATAGACCCCCAAAAGGGGACCCAGGGGTCCGGGAGAAGCCAATACACCCCCCAAGGGGGACACAGGGGTCCAGGAGACCCCCAGAGACCCCCAAAAGGGGGACCCAGGGGTCCAGGAACCCCCCACCCCCAACCCAGGTGTCCTGTAGAACCCCATAGACCCCCCCAAGGGGGACCCAGGGGTCCAGGAGACCCCCATAGACCCCCAAAAGGGGACCCAGGGGTCCGGGAGAAGCCAATACACCCCCCAAGGGGGACACAGGGGTCCAGGAGACCCCCAGAGACCCCCAAAAGGGGGACCCAGGGGTCCAGGAACCCCCCACCCCCAACCCAGGTGTCCTGTAGAACCCCATAGACCCCCCCAAGGGGGACCCAGGGGTCCAGGAGACCCCCATAGACCCCCAAAAGGGGACCCAGGGGTCCGGGAGAAGCCAATACACCCCCCAAGGGGGACACAGGGGTCCAGGAGACCCCCAGAGACCCCCAAAAGGGGGACCCAGGGGTCCAGGAACCCCCCACCCCCAACCCAGGTGTCCTGTAGAACCCCATAGACCCCCCCAAGGGGGACCCAGGGGTCCAGGAGACCCCCATAGACCCCCAAAAGGGGACCCAGGGGTCCGGGAGAAGCCAATACACCCCCCAAGGGGGACACAGGGGTCCAGGAGACCCCCAGAGACCCCCAAAAGGGGGACCCAGGGGTCCAGGAACCCCCCACCCCCAACCCAGGTGTCCTGTAGAACCCCATAGACCCCCCCAAGGGGGACCCAGGGGTCCAGGAGACCCCCATAGACCCCCAAAAGGGGACCCAGGGGTCCGGGAGAAGCCAATACACCCCCCAAGGGGGACACAGGGGTCCAGGAGACCCCCAGAGACCCCCAAAAGGGGGACCCAGGGGTCCAGGAACCCCCCACCCCCAACCCAGGTGTCCTGTAGAACCCCATAGACCCCCCCAAGGGGGACCCAGGGGTCCAGGAGACCCCCATAGACCCCCAAAAGGGGACCCAGGGGTCCGGGAGAAGCCAATACACCCCCCAAGGGGGACACAGGGGTCCAGGAGACCCCCAGAGACCCCCAAAAGGGGGACCCAGGGGTCCAGGAACCCCCCACCCCCAACCCAGGTGTCCTGTAGAACCCCATAGACCCCCCCAAGGGGGACCCAGGGGTCCAGGAGACCCCCATAGACCCCCAAAAGGGGACCCAGGGGTCCGGGAGAAGCCAATACACCCCCCAAGGGGGACACAGGGGTCCAGGAGACCCCCAGAGACCCCCAAAAGGGGGACCCAGGGGTCCAGGAACCCCCCACCCCCAACCCAGGTGTCCTGTAGAACCCCATAGACCCCCCCAAGGGGGACCCAGGGGTCCAGGAGACCCCCATAGACCCCCAAAAGGGGACCCAGGGGTCCGGGAGAAGCCAATACACCCCCCAAGGGGGACACAGGGGTCCAGGAGACCCCCAGAGACCCCCAAAAGGGGGACCCAGGGGTCCAGGAACCCCCCACCCCCAACCCAGGTGTCCTGTAGAACCCCATAGACCCCCCCAAGGGGGACCCAGGGGTCCAGGAGACCCCCATAGACCCCCAAAAGGGGACCCAGGGGTCCGGGAGAAGCCAATACACCCCCCAAGGGGGACACAGGGGTCCAGGAGACCCCCAGAGACCCCCAAAAGGGGGACCCAGGGGTCCAGGAACCCCCCACCCCCAACCCAGGTGTCCTGTAGAACCCCATAGACCCCCCCAAGGGGGACCCAGGGGTCCAGGAGACCCCCATAGACCCCCAAAAGGGGACCCAGGGGTCCGGGAGAAGCCAATACACCCCCCAAGGGGGACACAGGGGTCCAGGAGACCCCCAGAGACCCCCAAAAGGGGGACCCAGGGGTCCAGGAACCCCCCACCCCCAACCCAGGTGTCCTGTAGAACCCCATAGACCCCCCCAAGGGGGACCCAGGGGTCCAGGAGACCCCCATAGACCCCCAAAAGGGGACCCAGGGGTCCGGGAGAAGCCAATACACCCCCCAAGGGGGACACAGGGGTCCAGGAGACCCCCAGAGACCCCCAAAAGGGGGACCCAGGGGTCCAGGAACCCCCCACCCCCAACCCAGGTGTCCTGTAGAACCCCATAGACCCCCCCAAGGGGGACCCAGGGGTCCAGGAGACCCCCATAGACCCCCAAAAGGGGACCCAGGGGTCCGGGAGAAGCCAATACACCCCCCAAGGGGGACACAGGGGTCCAGGAGACCCCCAGAGACCCCCAAAAGGGGGACCCAGGGGTCCAGGAACCCCCCACCCCCAACCCAGGTGTCCTGTAGAACCCCATAGACCCCCCCAAGGGGGACCCAGGGGTCCAGGAGACCCCCATAGACCCCCAAAAGGGGACCCAGGGGTCCGGGAGAAGCCAATACACCCCCCAAGGGGGACACAGGGGTCCAGGAGACCCCCAGAGACCCCCAAAAGGGGGACCCAGGGGTCCAGGAACCCCCCACCCCCAACCCAGGTGTCCTGTAGAACCCCATAGACCCCCCCAAGGGGGACCCAGGGGTCCAGGAGACCCCCATAGACCCCCAAAAGGGGACCCAGGGGTCCGGGAGAAGCCAATACACCCCCCAAGGGGGACACAGGGGTCCAGGAGACCCCCAGAGACCCCCAAAAGGGGGACCCAGGGGTCCAGGAACCCCCCACCCCCAACCCAGGTGTCCTGTAGAACCCCATAGACCCCCCCAAGGGGGACCCAGGGGTCCAGGAGACCCCCATAGACCCCCAAAAGGGGACCCAGGGGTCCGGGAGAAGCCAATACACCCCCCAAGGGGGACACAGGGGTCCAGGAGACCCCCAGAGACCCCCAAAAGGGGGACCCAGGGGTCCAGGAACCCCCCACCCCCAACCCAGGTGTCCTGTAGAACCCCATAGACCCCCCCAAGGGGGACCCAGGGGTCCAGGAGACCCCCATAGACCCCCAAAAGGGGACCCAGGGGTCCGGGAGAAGCCAATACACCCCCCAAGGGGGACACAGGGGTCCAGGAGACCCCCAGAGACCCCCAAAAGGGGGACCCAGGGGTCCAGGAACCCCCCACCCCCAACCCAGGTGTCCTGTAGAACCCCATAGACCCCCCCAAGGGGGACCCAGGGGTCCAGGAGACCCCCATAGACCCCCAAAAGGGGACCCAGGGGTCCGGGAGAAGCCAATACACCCCCCAAGGGGGACACAGGGGTCCAGGAGACCCCCAGAGACCCCCAAAAGGGGGACCCAGGGGTCCAGGAACCCCCCACCCCCAACCCAGGTGTCCTGTAGAACCCCATAGACCCCCCCAAGGGGGACCCAGGGGTCCAGGAGACCCCCATAGACCCCCAAAAGGGGACCCAGGGGTCCGGGAGAAGCCAATACACCCCCCAAGGGGGACACAGGGGTCCAGGAGACCCCCAGAGACCCCCAAAAGGGGGACCCAGGGGTCCAGGAACCCCCCACCCCCAACCCAGGTGTCCTGTAGAACCCCATAGACCCCCCCAAGGGGGACCCAGGGGTCCAGGAGACCCCCATAGACCCCCAAAAGGGGACCCAGGGGTCCGGGAGAAGCCAATACACCCCCCAAGGGGGACACAGGGGTCCAGGAGACCCCCAGAGACCCCCAAAAGGGGGACCCAGGGGTCCAGGAACCCCCCACCCCCAACCCAGGTGTCCTGTAGAACCCCATAGACCCCCCCAAGGGGGACCCAGGGGTCCAGGAGACCCCCATAGACCCCCAAAAGGGGACCCAGGGGTCCGGGAGAAGCCAATACACCCCCCAAGGGGGACACAGGGGTCCAGGAGACCCCCAGAGACCCCCAAAAGGGGGACCCAGGGGTCCAGGAACCCCCCACCCCCAACCCAGGTGTCCTGTAGAACCCCATAGACCCCCCCAAGGGGGACCCAGGGGTCCAGGAGACCCCCATAGACCCCCAAAAGGGGACCCAGGGGTCCGGGAGAAGCCAATACACCCCCCAAGGGGGACACAGGGGTCCAGGAGACCCCCAGAGACCCCCAAAAGGGGGACCCAGGGGTCCAGGAACCCCCCACCCCCAACCCAGGTGTCCTGTAGAACCCCATAGACCCCCCCAAGGGGGACCCAGGGGTCCAGGAGACCCCCATAGACCCCCAAAAGGGGACCCAGGGGTCCGGGAGAAGCCAATACACCCCCCAAGGGGGACACAGGGGTCCAGGAGACCCCCAGAGACCCCCAAAAGGGGGACCCAGGGGTCCAGGAACCCCCCACCCCCAACCCAGGTGTCCTGTAGAACCCCATAGACCCCCCCAAGGGGGACCCAGGGGTCCAGGAGACCCCCATAGACCCCCAAAAGGGGACCCAGGGGTCCGGGAGAAGCCAATACACCCCCCAAGGGGGACACAGGGGTCCAGGAGACCCCCAGAGACCCCCAAAAGGGGGACCCAGGGGTCCAGGAACCCCCCACCCCCAACCCAGGTGTCCTGTAGAACCCCATAGACCCCCCCAAGGGGGACCCAGGGGTCCAGGAGACCCCCATAGACCCCCAAAAGGGGACCCAGGGGTCCGGGAGAAGCCAATACACCCCCCAAGGGGGACACAGGGGTCCAGGAGACCCCCAGAGACCCCCAAAAGGGGGACCCAGGGGTCCAGGAACCCCCCACCCCCAACCCAGGTGTCCTGTAGAACCCCATAGACCCCCCCAAGGGGGACCCAGGGGTCCAGGAGACCCCCATAGACCCCCAAAAGGGGACCCAGGGGTCCGGGAGAAGCCAATACACCCCCCAAGGGGGACACAGGGGTCCAGGAGACCCCCAGAGACCCCCAAAAGGGGGACCCAGGGGTCCAGGAACCCCCCACCCCCAACCCAGGTGTCCTGTAGAACCCCATAGACCCCCCCAAGGGGGACCCAGGGGTCCAGGAGACCCCCATAGACCCCCAAAAGGGGACCCAGGGGTCCGGGAGAAGCCAATACACCCCCCAAGGGGGACACAGGGGTCCAGGAGACCCCCAGAGACCCCCAAAAGGGGGACCCAGGGGTCCAGGAACCCCCCACCCCCAACCCAGGTGTCCTGTAGAACCCCATAGACCCCCCCAAGGGGGACCCAGGGGTCCAGGAGACCCCCATAGACCCCCAAAAGGGGACCCAGGGGTCCGGGAGAAGCCAATACACCCCCCAAGGGGGACACAGGGGTCCAGGAGACCCCCAGAGACCCCCAAAAGGGGGACCCAGGGGTCCAGGAACCCCCCACCCCCAACCCAGGTGTCCTGTAGAACCCCATAGACCCCCCCAAGGGGGACCCAGGGGTCCAGGAGACCCCCATAGACCCCCAAAAGGGGACCCAGGGGTCCGGGAGAAGCCAATACACCCCCCAAGGGGGACACAGGGGTCCAGGAGACCCCCAGAGACCCCCAAAAGGGGGACCCAGGGGTCCAGGAACCCCCCACCCCCAACCCAGGTGTCCTGTAGAACCCCATAGACCCCCCCAAGGGGGACCCAGGGGTCCAGGAGACCCCCATAGACCCCCAAAAGGGGACCCAGGGGTCCGGGAGAAGCCAATACACCCCCCAAGGGGGACACAGGGGTCCAGGAGACCCCCAGAGACCCCCAAAAGGGGGACCCAGGGGTCCAGGAACCCCCCACCCCCAACCCAGGTGTCCTGTAGAACCCCATAGACCCCCCCAAGGGGGACCCAGGGGTCCAGGAGACCCCCATAGACCCCCAAAAGGGGACCCAGGGGTCCGGGAGAAGCCAATACACCCCCCAAGGGGGACACAGGGGTCCAGGAGACCCCCAGAGACCCCCAAAAGGGGGACCCAGGGGTCCAGGAACCCCCCACCCCCAACCCAGGTGTCCTGTAGAACCCCATAGACCCCCCCAAGGGGGACCCAGGGGTCCAGGAGACCCCCATAGACCCCCAAAAGGGGACCCAGGGGTCCGGGAGAAGCCAATACACCCCCCAAGGGGGACACAGGGGTCCAGGAGACCCCCAGAGACCCCCAAAAGGGGGACCCAGGGGTCCAGGAACCCCCCACCCCCAACCCAGGTGTCCTGTAGAACCCCATAGACCCCCCCAAGGGGGACCCAGGGGTCCAGGAGACCCCCATAGACCCCCAAAAGGGGACCCAGGGGTCCGGGAGAAGCCAATACACCCCCCAAGGGGGACACAGGGGTCCAGGAGACCCCCAGAGACCCCCAAAAGGGGGACCCAGGGGTCCAGGAACCCCCCACCCCCAACCCAGGTGTCCTGTAGAACCCCATAGACCCCCCCAAGGGGGACCCAGGGGTCCAGGAGACCCCCATAGACCCCCAAAAGGGGACCCAGGGGTCCGGGAGAAGCCAATACACCCCCCAAGGGGGACACAGGGGTCCAGGAGACCCCCAGAGACCCCCAAAAGGGGGACCCAGGGGTCCAGGAACCCCCCACCCCCAACCCAGGTGTCCTGTAGAACCCCATAGACCCCCCCAAGGGGGACCCAGGGGTCCAGGAGACCCCCATAGACCCCCAAAAGGGGACCCAGGGGTCCGGGAGAAGCCAATACACCCCCCAAGGGGGACACAGGGGTCCAGGAGACCCCCAGAGACCCCCAAAAGGGGGACCCAGGGGTCCAGGAACCCCCCACCCCCAACCCAGGTGTCCTGTAGAACCCCATAGACCCCCCCAAGGGGGACCCAGGGGTCCAGGAGACCCCCATAGACCCCCAAAAGGGGACCCAGGGGTCCGGGAGAAGCCAATACACCCCCCAAGGGGGACACAGGGGTCCAGGAGACCCCCAGAGACCCCCAAAAGGGGGACCCAGGGGTCCAGGAACCCCCCACCCCCAACCCAGGTGTCCTGTAGAACCCCATAGACCCCCCCAAGGGGGACCCAGGGGTCCAGGAGACCCCCATAGACCCCCAAAAGGGGACCCAGGGGTCCGGGAGAAGCCAATACACCCCCCAAGGGGGACACAGGGGTCCAGGAGACCCCCAGAGACCCCCAAAAGGGGGACCCAGGGGTCCAGGAACCCCCCACCCCCAACCCAGGTGTCCTGTAGAACCCCATAGACCCCCCCAAGGGGGACCCAGGGTCCAGGAGACCCCCATAGACCCCCAAAAAAGGGGGACGCAGTTGTCCGGTTACCGCTCCCCCCTCCCCGACGTGGTCCCGCTGTCCTCACCGGGGGGGCCGT
>VUYV01001333.1:0-11355 GCA_008711295.1 Anarhynchus alexandrinus | reverse complement strand
CGGCGGGGGAAGGTCCTGGGGCCGTGGGCGCGCCCTGCCCGGCTGCCTGCGCTCTCCGTCCGCAGGGGTGTGGGCGCAGCTGAGGCTGGTGGAGGCCGGCGGAGGGCTGCGAGCGCCCGGGGACTCCGTGCTCCTCTCCTGCCGCGGATCCGGCTTCACGTTTGAGGTTTATGAAGTTCTGTGGTACCGTCAGGCACCCGGTGGCAGACTCGAGTGGGTGTCCATTATCAGCCCTGATGGCGTATTCATTCGATTCGGGCAGTCTGTGGAGGGTCGTGCCACTATGTCCCGGGACAATTCCCGGTCCAATTCTTCCCTGTCCCTGAATGCCCTGCACCCCGGGGACTCTGCCCGCTACTTCTGTGTTGTTCCCACGGAGACAGGAAATCTCGTTGAGGTTTAACACAAACCTGCTGGGCCCAGCCCATGGTGCATGAGGTTTGGAGCTGGCAAGTGCGGAGGTGGCTCAGGACTGTTCCCAAGGAGAGAGGGGCCATCACTGTGCCCTGCAGATATTCCTGGCCTTTCTGCCAGAGCTGATTTCCCGGCACTGCCAGTTTCCATTTCCAGAGTCCCAAGTGCAGTGTTTTATTCTGTGGAGGTGGTTCACTGTGTTTCTGTCACCCCACCAGCCTGGCCGCTCCGCCTGCCCGCAGCCCCTCTCTGCCTTCCCTTTGTCCCCTTCTTCCCTGGGACATGAAAAGAAAGCCTGGGCTTCAGGGACTGCAATGTCTCATGGGCCATTTCCTTGTGCCAGAGAGAGCAAAGCATTGGGGGAACAGCTCTGCTTCTCTTTCAGGTGCATTTCAGGGTGATGAGATCCAAGTGATGAGGACTGCGGTGTGGTGGCGAGCAGGGAGTACCGGGACCTTGAGATGCACATACAGTTCCAATGCCTCCTATCTTTACGTGGCCTGGTATAGGCAGCGTCCCGGTGCACCCCTGCAGTACTTGCTGCAGAACAATCGCCGGGGAGGCTCCTAGAGCCACACAGTCCCTGTTGTGGGCACGAGGTTTTCCTGCCAGGGTGACAGGAGCTCTGGGACCCTGATGATCACGGGGCTGGAGCTGGGGAACAGTGCGCTCTATTACTGTACCCTGCAGGGACCACAGTGAGAGACACTTGGGGCTGCCTGAACTATATCAGCACCCTGAGTAGATGTGTGAGCAGAGAGGAGCTGGGGAGAGGCGAGCAGGAGCTGCTCTGCCCATGTGTAGCACCGTGTGCACGGTGTACTTGCCCATCCTTGCTGATGAGACAGGGTTAGAGGAGGAGATGGAGGTTTCCCCACAGAAACACACCCTGTCATGTCTTTCATGTCTTGCAAAAGTTGAGGCAATGATCCTTCCCCTGTGCTCACAGATTGACAGAACAACTGAGGTTGGAATGGACCTCCAGGGGTCATTTAGCCACACCATGCTTCTCAAGCAGGGGCACCTGGAGCCAGTTGCCAAGGCCCATGACCAGAGAGCTTTTGAAAGTCTCCAAGCATGGAGAATCCCCAGCCTCTCTGGGCAATGTGTGTCAGTCCTTGGTAGCTGCCATAGTGGCAAGGGTTTTCTGATGGTTCGATGGAGTCTTCTGTCCTTCACTTTGTGTGCTTTGCCTGTTGTTCCATTGCTGGGCCCCACTGAGATGAGCCTGGCCCTGTTTTCTTTGCATCCTCCCTTCAGGAATTTGTCTATATCAATAAGATGCCACTGCAACCTTCTCTGTCAGTGGGCAACACTGAGAAGAGCTGGGTCTTGTCTTTTGGGGTTGTCCAGAGGCCTCGACATGCCCTGGCAAGTGGCCAAGCCAGCAGGGCTGGCAGGTGAGAGGTGGGCAGGGAGGGCAGTGAGGCCGAGGCTGTGCCTGGGGCTGGGGCTGCCTACGGGTGGCCTTGTCCATTCTGGGGCCCCGGGGCTGTGGCTGCTCCCACACCAGTTGTACTGTCAGGTGGTGCTTGAGTTTGGTGGGGAAGCAGGGGTGGGCAGGAGAGGCATGGGCATAGGTAGAGGGTGGATTTTGGGCCACAATCCCTCTTTCTTTCTGACCTGCAATAGCTTGCTTTCCCAATTCCACCAATTTGTGTGCACGGTACTGCTCTCGCATCTGTTGTGTTTAAGGAATTCCTCCAATTCTCTCCTTCTCCACCAATATGTCACGCGGAGGTCTGTACTGGTTTTGGCTGGGATAGAGGCACTTTTTTTCTGCACAGTAGCTAGTGCGTGGCTGTGTTTTAGATTTGTGCTGGAAACAGTGTTATATAGAGGTGGGGGAAGAAGAGGGAAAGGGGGGGCACAACATTCGGAGTTACGGCATTTGTCTTCCCAATTGACCGTTATGCATGGTGGAGCCCTGCTTTCCTGGGGATGGCTGAACAGCTGCCTGCTGATGGGAAGTCGTGAATGAATTCCTTGTTTTGCTTTGCTTGTGCGCACAGCTTTTGCTTTGCCTGTTCAACTGTCTTTATCTCAATCCATGAGGGATTTTTGCCTTTTTTTGTTTTCCTCTCCTTCTCCTTCCTCTTCTTCCTACTGTATGCCAAGAGGGGGAGGTTGGGATGATGGGGTATTGAGTGAACAGCTGAGTGATCTTCATGTCCAGCTGGGGTTAAACCATGACCCTGTCACAGCTTAAGGCAGTGAGGAGACAGCCCCACTTGTAACAAGGAAAGCCAAGGCAGCCTTGAAATTGAACCTGGTGAGGGATGTCAAGGCCAATAGGAAGGGTTTCTTTAAGTATATGGAAGGCAAAAGGAAAACTAGGGAAAATGTGGGCCTGCTGTTGAACGAGACTGGTGCTGTGGTGACAGATGATGCAGACAAGGCGGAGCTGCTGAATGCCTTCTTTGCTTCTGTCTTCACTTCTCAGGCCAGTCCTCGGGAGTCCCAGACGTTGCAGGTAACAGAGAAAGTCTGGAGGAAGCAAGACTTTCCCTTGGTTGATGAGGAACATGTTAGAGATGATTTAGGTGGACTGGATATCCACAAGTCCATGGGGCCTGATGGGATGTACCTGCAAGTGCTGAGGGAGCTGTCAGAAGTCATTGCTGGGCCACTCTCCATCGTCTTTGAAAGGTCCTGGAGAGCAGGTGAAGTGGCTGAGGACTGGAGGAAAGCCAGTGTCACTCCAATCTTCAAAAAGGGCAAGAAGTATGACCCGGGAAACTACAGGCCGCTCAGCCTCACCTCCATCCCTGGAAAGATGATGGAACAGCTTGTTGTGGGTGTCATCTCAAAGCATCTAGAAGAAAAGAAGGTTATCAGAAGAAGTCAACATGGATTCAGCAAGGGGAAGTCATGCCTGACTAATCTGATAGCCTTCTATGATGGCGTGACTGGACGTGTGGGTGAGCGGAGGGCAGTGGATGTTGTCTACCCTGACTTCAGCAAGGCTTTTGACACTGTCTCCCACATCATCCTCACAGGCAAGCTTAGGAGGTGTGGATTAGATGAATGGCCAGTGCAGTGGATTGAACAGTGGCTGGCAGATAGAGCTCAGAGGGTTGTGGTTAGTGGTGCAGAGTCTAGTGGGAGATCAGTAACAAGTGGTGTCCCTCAGGGGTCAGTACTGGGTCCAGTCCTGTTCAATCTATTCATCAATGACCTGGATGAAGGGGTTGAGTGTACCATCAGCAAATTTGCTGATGACACAAAACTGGGAGGAGTGGCCGAAACGCCAGAAGGCTGTGCTGCCATACAGTGTGACCTGGACAGGCTGGAGAGTTGGGCAGAGAGAAACTTTATGAGATATCAACAAGGGCAAGTGTAGGGTATTGCGTCTGTGGAGGAATAACCCCATGCATCAGTACAGGTTGGGGGCTGACCTCCTGGAGGGCAGCTCTGTGGAAAGGGACCTGGGAGTCCTGGTGAAAAACAGGATGCCCATGAGCCAGCCATATGCCCTGGTGGCCAAGAAGGCCAATGGCATCCTGGGGTGCATCAAGAAGAGTGTGGCCAGCAGGTCGAGGCAGGTCATCCTTCCCCTCTACTCTGCCCTGGTGAGGCCACATCTGGAGTACTGTGTCCAGTTGTGGGCTCCCCAGTTCAAGAAGGACAGGGAACTGCTGGAGAGGGTTCAGCAAAGGGCTACAAAGATGATTAGGGGATTGGAACATCTCTCTTATGAGGAAAGGCTGAAGCACTTGGGTCTTTTTAGTCTAGAGAAAAGGAGATTGAGGGGGGTTCTTATTAATGCTTCTAAATACTTAAAGGGAGGGTGCCAGGGGGATGGGAACAGTCTTCTTTCAGTGGTGCCTGGTGATAGAACAAGAGGTAACAGGCACAAACTTGAATATAGGAAGTTCCATCTTAACATGAGGAGGAGCTTCTTTACTTTGAGGGTGGCAGAGCACTGGCACAGGCTGCCCAGAGAAGTTGTGGAGTCTCCCACTCTGGAGACAGTCAAACCCCGCCTGGATGCCGTCCTGTGCAACTTGCTGTAGATAACCCTGCTCTGTCAGGGGGGTTGGACTAGGTGATCTCCAGAGGTCCCTTCCAACCCTGACCATTCTGTGATTCTGTGATTCTATGCAGTTTGGTTGAAGGGCTGAGACCATTTATGATGCAGGAGGATCTCTCATGGGAACTTCAGAGACTGTATAGTGACATGCAGGTTATTGCACATGGCCTGGGCTGCTGTCCAACATGGCCCAGTTTGTCCTGTGTGGCTTGGGTGCAGAGCTATGGGATCATGGAGATGCGGTATGGTAGCTTACAGGAGTTCTGCTGTGGATGGAGCCAGGCTGTATTGGAACGAGACAATGCAGCTCAGCATGGGTGACATGGTGGTGGGTGGCTGCTACAGATCACCTGATGAGGAAGAAGAAGTAGACAAGGTGTGGTGGGTTGACCTTGGCTGGCTGCCAGGTGCCCACCAAGCCACTCTTTCATTTCCTCTCCTCCCCTGGGCAAGGGGGGGAAATACAATGGAAGGCTCATGGGAGAGGACTCAGCAATTAACATCACAGGCCAAATAGACTCCACTCAATCACTGAACTGAATTTATTATCACTTTGATCAGAGTAGGGTAATGAGAAATAAGAACAGATCTAAAAACGCCTTTCCGCCACCCCTCCCTTTTTCCTGGGCTCAACTTCACTCACAACTTCTCTACCTCCACCCCCAAGTGGCACAGTGGGATGGGGAATGGAGGTTATGGTCCATTCATACTACGTAATCTCTACTGCTCCTTCCTCCTCACACTCTTTCCATGGTCCAGTCTGGAGTTTCAGCCATGGGATACTATTCCTCATGAACTTCTCCAATGTGGGTCTTTCCCATGGGTTGTAGTTCTTCACAAACTCCTCCAGCATGGGTCGTTTCCATGGGATGCAGTCCTGCAGGAACAGGTTGCTCCAGCGTGGCTAGTTTGGGTCAGCTGAAAGGGCTGTATCCCATCCCAGCTCTTTGGGAAAATTAAACCTGTCCTCACCAGATGCAGGATAATATGGCATTCAGTGTCTCAACCCTTGTCCATGTCCTGTGTCCCCAGGTCCCCACTCCAGTCAGCAGTGGGCCAGCATTTGCACTAGCCTGGTTTATCCATGCAGGCCTCTGGCATGTTCACCGGACTCCTTGCTCGTTGGGGTGGACTGCTCTTGAGCTGAGCACTGGAGAGACTGTGAACTGCTGCATCCAGTCCTGGGCTCTCCAGCACGGGGAAGACATGAACATATCAGAGCAAATGTAATGAAGGCCCATGAAGATGAGGAAGGGAGCATCTGACATACAAGCAGAAGCAGAGAGAACTGGGTTTGTTTAGCATAGAGATGAAAATAATATGGGGGCATTTGTCAGAGTGTGTAACTACCTGAGGCTGTGTAGTCTCCATTCTTGGAGATATTCAAACGTGAACTTGGTAAGTTTGTGGGCAGCCTACTGTCCCTAACCCCAGTAGGCAGCAACGCCCTAAGCCCCACACAGCTGCTCGGTCTGTCACCCACAGTAGAACGACGGAGCAAATTGGACAGGTAAAAGTCAGAGGACTTGTGTGTTGAGATGAATAGAGTTTTATAGGTAAAGCAAAAGCTGCATGCACAAACCAAGCAAAATAAGGAATTCATTCCTGACTTCCCATTGGCAGGCAGATGTTTAGCCATTTCCAGAAAAGCAGGCTTTCATCACGCTTAACGGTTACTTGGGAAAGACAAAGGTCATAACTCCGAACATCCCCCTTTCCTCCTTCTTTCCCCCAAATTTATTGCTTCTCACAGTGTCACACAGTATGGAATATCCCTTTTCCCGGTTGTTGTCAGCTGTATAGCTGATGGACACTATGAGAAACAGAGAAGGCCCTGATGCAGCGTAAGCACTGTTCAGCAATAGCTAAAACAACAGTGTGTTATCAATGCAGTTTTGGTCACAAAAAATTGCAGCTTCCCATACAGGATGCTATGAGGACAATTAACTCCAGTCCAACCAGATCCAGTACACCTACTCTAGTTGACCCTGTTTCAAGCAGGAGGGTTACACTCGACCTTTTCCAGAGGTCCACTACAGCCTCAACTCTTCTACCTTCCTAGGAGCAGAACTGGCTCCTCTTCTGCTCCCCTCTCTAACACCCTTTCTGGGGAGCCAGAAAGGACAGCAGCAGGTCTGATGCCCAGCCAGAGTTTTAAGAGTCAATTTTGTGGTCTGGAGATGCTTTGGGAGTACTTCTTTTGGGTTTCTGACTGCGGGGAAGATCTCTAGTATTTCCTCCTGACCTCATCCACTGCCAGCATGCCATCATGTACACCCTACAATCCTGCAGCAGTGGCCTTTGGGTGTGATTCAATTCCCTCCCCTCCAGACTGTCCAGGAACCCTGCCTCCAGCAACAAGCTATGGCCAGGAGTAGCTCTCGCAGCCTCCAGGAAGCAGTCTGTGAAGCGGGCAAATGGGGATGCCTGGTATTCTCAACGCTTCCAAAGCCAGGCCCTGGCTTTGTGCACGCGCTTGTCCAACCTCTTCACGTGTATATGTACCCGTGTCTGCAACTTTATAGAACAACACAACAGAAGACCTAACAGAAGACCACACACCATAAATACAGCAGATGCCACTAATACAGACTACACACCCACGCTGAATAGCTCTCTCTGTGTGCTACTTTTGTACCCGCCCATATTACATTTGTATCACTTGGGTATTTCTCTCTTGAGTTACAGCTTTGAAACTTGTAGCCAAAAGAGGAAAGTGAGTTTTCCTCAATATTCTTGTAACAAGCTGTTCATGGAATCTTCAGGAGAGTGGCTTTGAAAGGCAAGATGCTCACTGCAATACCACTTGCTTAGAAGAATGAACACTACCTGAGACTCTGAGCTTTTACCTCAGGGTCAATGTGACCTAAAGACCCAACCTAAGCCAACACTTCCCCAGCTCAGAACACCCTGCCTGCATGGGACAAGGGTTTAGAAATATGAATATTCCTACACCCCTGACCATACATCTCTACTACCTGCACAGGACAAGCATGTACTGATCCAGCAGTGGACAAGTACATACCAATTATGTGAGCAACAGCCACAGCTCAGCCACCATCTAGACTCTGCTTTCCTCCGTATCAGGCAAGAGCACAGCTATACGCATGGCTAAAATAGAAAAGAACAAGTTCCCTTGGTAATTCTATGATAAGCATGCTCACCTCCCTCCTTGCATGGCAAAGAACTGACTTCAGATAGCAAAGGAAGGTAAAAGTGCAGCATGGTTGAGTGAAGACCTGCTGGTCAAACGAAAGGGTCAGAAGGAAATGCAAAGGCAGAGGAAGCAGGGACAGGTATCCTGGGAAGAGTACAGGGATGTTTCCCAGCTGTGAGGGATGGGGTCAAGGAGGTCACGACGTAGCTGGAGCTGAACTTGGCAAGGGATGCAAAGAATAGTAAGAAGGGGTCCTCTAGGTTTGTCAGCCAGAAAAGGAAGGTCAAAGAAACTATTCTGCCCCCAATGAACTCGACTGGCAAACAGCTAACAATGGCTGAGGAGAAGGCTGAGGTACTCAACAACATTTTGCCTTGGTATTCACTGGCAACTCTCTTCCCACACCTCTCAAGTGGATGGGTCTGAAGGCAGGGACCAGGGGAGCAATGTCCCTTCCCCTGTAAGCAAAACGGGTTCAAGACCACCTGAGGAACCTGAAAATACAGAGGTCTATGGGAGCTGATGAGGTGCATTCCAGAGTCCTGAGGGGATTGGCTGATGTAGTCGCCAAGCCATTCTCCATGATATTTGAAAAGTCGTGGCAGTGAGGAGAAGTCCCTGGTGACTGGAAAAGGGGAAACATTGCACCCATTTTTAAAAAGGTAGAAAGGAGGACCCTGGCAACTACCAACCTGTCAGCCTCCCCTCTGTGCCTGGGAAGACCATGGAGCAGAGCCTCCTAGAAGCTCTCTTCAAGCACATGGAGGACAGGGAGGTGCCTTGAGACAACCAGCATGTCTTTACTAAGGGCAAATCCTGCCTGACCACTGAGTGGTGTCACTCAGGAGTCCCTATTGGGATGAGTACCGTTTAAGATCTTCATCAATGACATAGACAGTGGGATTCAGTGCACCCCCAGCAAATTTGCAGATGGCATCAAGCTGAGTGGAGTGGTTGACACGCCAGAGGGATGGGATACCATCCAGAGGGACCTGGACAAGCTGGAGGAGTGGACCCATGTGTACCTCATGAAGCTCAACAAGGCCAAGCACAAGGTACTGCACCTGGATCGGGGCAACCCCCACTATCAACAAAGGCTGAGGGATGAAGGGATTGAGCAGCCCTGAGGAGAAGGACCTGGGGTTACTGGTGTGCTCGCAGCCCAGAAGCCCAGAATTTCCTAGATTGGAAAAGACCTGTAAGATCATCTAGTCCAATCATTAACCTAACACTGACAAGCCCACCACTAAACCATGTCCCTGAGCATTATATCTACATGACCCTTAAATACCTCCAAGGTTGGGGACTCCACCACTGCCCTGGGTAACGCGTTCAATGCCTGATGACCCTTTCATTAAAGAAAGTCTTCCTAATATGAAATCTAAACTTCCCTTGGCGCAACTTGAAGCCATTTCCTCTTGTTCTATCACCTGTTACTTAGCAGAACAGGTCGACTCCCACCCCTCTGCAACCTCCTTTCAGATAGTTGTAGAGAATGATAAGGTCTCCCCTGAGCCTCCTTTTCTCCAGGCTAAACAAGCGCAGTTCCCTCAGCCGCTCCTCATAAGACATATGCTCCAGACCCCTCACCAATTTCGTTGTCCTTCTTTGCACACGCTCCAGGGCCTCAATGTCCTTCTTGTGGTGAGGGGCCCAAAACTGAACACAGTACTCAAGATGTGGCCTCACCAGTGCCGAGTACACGGGAACGATCACTTCTCTGGTCCTGCTGATCATACTATTTCTGATACAGGCCAGGATGCTGTTGGCCTTCTTGGCCACCTGGGCACACTGCTGGCCTGTTCAGCCACCTATCAATCAACACCCCCAGGTCCCTCTCTGCTGAGCAGCTTTCCAGCTTCTCCTCCCCAGAAAGCTGACTGTATCCCGGGCTGCATCAAAAGAAGCATGACCAGCAGGTCCAGGGAACAGATTTTGCCCCTCTTCTCTGCTCTGCTGAGACCCCACCTGAAGTGCTGCATCCAGCTCTGCAGTCCTCAGCACAGGAAAGACATGGACCTGTTGGAGCAGCTCCAGAGGATGAAACACCTCTCCTATGAGGACAGGCTGAGAGATGCAGCATTGTGTAGCCTGGAGAAGGGAAAAATCTGAGGAGACCTTATTGCAGCCTTTCAATATGTAAAGGGAGCCTATAAGAGAGATGGGGAGAGACTTTTTAGTAGGGCCTGTAGCAACAGAACAAGTAGCAATGGTTTTAAACTAGAAGAGGGTATATTCAGACGAGATACAAGGATGAGATTGTTTACAATGAGGGCGACTAAACACTGGAACAGGTTCCCCAGAGAGTACACAGATGTCGCATCCCTGGAAGCATTCAAGGTCAGATAGGACAGGCCTCTAAGCAAGATGATCTAGTTGAAGATGGCCCTGCTCTTTGGAGGAGAGGTTGGCAATGATGACCTTTATTGTTCCGTTCCGCCCCAAGGGATTCTATCATTCTGTGATTCTAAAATTCTATATAGTTCTATACATTGCTGAGACACAAAAACCCCCACAGCCTTCTCTTCTCCACGGTCAACAGTGCCAACTGTCTCAACCTTTCCTCATGGAAGAGGTGCTCCAGACCTATAATCATCTTCATGGCCCTTCATGGGACCCTCCCCGTTATATCCAACTCTCGCTTGTACCGGGGAGCCAAGAAGTGGAGCCAGTACTCCACATGTAACCTCAGCAGTGCCGAGTGGAGGGGAAGGACCACCTGCCTGACCTGCTGCAAACACTGCTCCTGGTGCAGCCCAGGATACCATTAGCCCTCTTTCCCACAAGGGCACATCGCTGGCTCATGGTCAAAGACATGTCCACCAGAACATTGAGTCCTTTTCTGAGACTGTGCTTTCCTGCTGGGTTGCTCCATCCTGCCCTGGGGCAGGGAGTTGTGCCTCCCCAGGTACATGACTTTGCTCTTCCTCTTGTTGAAAGGCAGGAGGTTGCTGTAAGCCCGTTTCTCCAGGCTCTCTGCAGTATTGCCCCCTGTGTGTCTCTTATCCCCGCGGTGAGGGGCTGGGAGTGAGTGCAGGGCGGGCTGGGGTTGCGGGGCACCGGGAGGGTCCTGCGAGGGGACGCTGCGCCTGTCCGAGGCGGCGACCCCCTTGGGCAGGGCTCGGCAGGGCGACAAGGCGGGACAGCGGCGGAGCCGCGCGGGCAGGCGGGGGACAGGAGCCTTCGTGTGCCGGGGCGCCGCGCTCCTGCTCTGCCCACGGCCCTGCCCCGCGTCCCTCCCCGCGCCCGCCCTTCTCCTGCGCCCGGCGATGCTGCCGCGCCGGGCGCGCTGTCGGCTGGCGCTCGCCTTGGGCGGGGAAGCGGGGAGCGGGTGGGGTGGGCGGCGGAGGGAGGGGGAGAGGGAGAGAGAGAAGGAGAGGGAGAGGGAGAGGGAGAGGCAGGGTCAGGGGGAGGCTTTGGGGCCGCAGTGCGGAGCAGGCGCGGCTCAGCCCCGAGGGGGGCAGGCGGGGCATTGGCCCGGGCGCGGGGCTTTGGCGGGAGAGAGGGGGGTGTCGGGGGTGGCTGTGCCGGGGCGGGGGGCGGCGGGGCGGCGGGGGAAGGTCCTGGGGCCGTGGGCGCGCCCTGCCCGGCTGCCTGCGCTCTCCGTCCGCAGGGGTGTGGGCGCAGCTGAGGCTGGTGGAGGCCGGCGGAGGGCTGCGAGCGCCCGGGGACTCCGTGCTCCTCTCCTGCCGCGCATCCGGCTACGACTTCGGAAAGTATCACGTTTGGTGGTACCGTCAGGCACCCGGTG
>VUYV01001303.1:425-10484 GCA_008711295.1 Anarhynchus alexandrinus | reverse complement strand
CCCTTTTTTTTTTTTTTTTTTTTTGGGTTTTTTTCTTTTTTTTTTTTTTTTTTTTTGCTTTTGCCCTTCCAGTTTTCTCCCACCTCTTACTGTGGAGGAGTGAGCAAGTGCCTGACAGGGGCTTTAGCTACTGGCTTGGGTCACCCCAAAGGACAAGCCTCTGAGGTCAGTGCTGCCTGAGTGACCAGGCCAAGAGGAGCCTTATGGTTTGTGTAGGAGCTTGTGAGGTCACTTGTTCCCTCGTATCTCATAGGTGAGCAGATAGCAAATAGGCCGATATGTGGTGGTCAGGTCTCTGGTGCCAAAGTAGCTGATAGAGCAGGAGCAAGGCCAGGGCTCTTGTACGAGCTTGTGAGGTCACTGGTGCTTGTGTATCTGATAGGCAAGAGGGAGACACATGGCTTGCGTATGTACTTGTGATGTCGCTCTTGGCTGAGTAGCTGCTAAGCCGGGACCAGGTACACAGCTTGTATAGGGGCTTGTGAGGTCGCTGGAGCCTGAGTACCTCACCAGCAAGGGCATGGCAGACGGGCAGATACGTATCATGAGGTCACTCTCAGCTGAGAGGCCATGAGCTGACCCATGGCTTGTGTAGGTTTTGTGAGATCGTCCCTGTCTCAGTACCTGGCAGGCCAGGAGCAGACCCATGGCATGAGTCTGTGCTTATGAGGCCACTCATGCCTGAGTAGCTAGTAGGCCAGGACCAGGCCTATGGATTGTGTAGGTGCTTGTGAGGTCACTGGTGCCTGAGCAGATGATAGGCCAGGGGCTGACATGTGCTTTGTGGATGTCTTTGTGATGTCACTGCTGCCTCTGAGCATGCCAGGAGAAACGTGTGTTGAGTTGGATATTTTGAGGTCACAGGTGCCGGAGAATCTGGTAGGCCAGGAGTAAGCACCTGTCTTGTGTAGGTGTTTGCAAGGTCATTTGTGACCAATTAGCTGATAGGGCAGGAAGAGGCCCAAGGATTGTGTATGTGCTGGTGAGGTCACTGCTGTCCTAGCATCTGATAGGCCAGGAGCAGGCCCATGGGTTGTGTAGGTTGTTGTGGTGTCACTGGTGCCTGAGTCTCTGATAGGTTAAGAGCCAAACCATAGCTTATGTACGTGTTTGTGAGGTCACTGGTGTCCGAACACCTGATAGGCCAGGAGCAGGCCCATGTCAGGTTTAGATGCTCTGACATCACCAGGAGCAGGCCCATGTCATGTTTAGATGCTCTGACATCACCAGTGGCTGAGTGGCAGATAGGCAGGGAATATATACATGGCTTCTGAATGAGGTTGTGATCTCACTGGTGCTGGAGTAGCTTTTATGCAAGGAGTAGGCATATGGTTGTGTGGGTGCTTCTGATGTCATTAAAACAAGATTTAGACCCCACCCAAATAGGGCTTTTTGGAAGAACCATCCTCAGCAGAAGCCCATAGTGAGGTCATCATCAGTAGAACTCCTGAGCACACAGCGGCAGAAGTAGGAGAGTGTGAGGTCACCGTCAGTATAACCCATGAGCACACGGCTTTGGCAGGAGGAGGGATGTGAGGTCACGTCACCGATGGCACCCCGTGGCCGCGGGGTTGGTGCAGAGCGGCCGTGTGCATCACAGGGGCATCCCGGGGGACAGGAGCTGCCCGGCGGCGTGCCTGCGAGGCCGAAGGAGCAGCCCCTGCAGCCCTGGCTGGAGCAGTCGGGGTGGGGGTGTCTCGGGGGCACGGCAGGGATGTGCCTGGGCACGGCGCCAGGAGGAAACCACAGACTTCCTGCCCGGGCGCTGCGGGGGGAGCGCGGGGAGCGCTGCGAGGCCACGTGGGCTGTGGTTTGTGCACCTGCAGGCTCCAGCTCCCGATGCGCCCGCGGGGAATAACGGCCCCTCGGTGACACGCTGAGAGTCAGGGACACGTCTGAGCCTCTGGGCTGCATGTCTGCTGCCAGGGCAGGGACATGTCCCAGCTCAGCTGCTGCCAGGGACCGACCATGGGCTCTCTGGGGAGGCATGGACAAGCCAGCACTGCTGGGATGGAGCTCTTGCCCTGGCCAAGGCCTTTTCCCGGCTGCTGCTCCCAGCACAGAGGGGTCTGTAGCAGGGGCAGGGGCTGTTTCCTCCCCATCCTGACACAGACCCCGGTGCAGTCCCAGCTCCATGGCTCCCACAGCTCGGGGACAGCTGGACACTTGCCCCTTGGGTTCATGGATGAGGCCAGCGTAAGAGATGCTCAGTGCTCCCGGTCCCCACAGCGAGGTTCAAGGAGTGACCAACTGATATTCCCTCCACACCCAGCTTGTCCCATGACGATCCGCCACAACAGCGACCATGACATGCGCAGTGGGATGTTACGTGCCCCTCATATATGGTCATGAACGGCGCTGGAGAAGTTCATTGGAGGGCTGGGCTGTGTCGGAGGGGAGATAGCTCCCGATAACGTCTAAAAAGGTGCTGCTGCTTCAATTGGCTCCTCCTGCAGCTGCATCGGCATCTGCAGAGATATATTACCCTCCAATCGTTGTTGTCCCCGTGAGTCCCCAGGAGACGTGACAGGGAGCAGGGTGCAGCAGAGCCGTGCCAGCAGAGCAGGAGTCTAAGGATGGGAAGAGAGGAATTCCTCTCCCCTCTGGTGCTGGGGCTGCTCCTCTGGGTGCAGCTCTGCAGAGGTAAGTGCTGGCTCCCTTTTGCCACAGCCCAGGGCCAGTGAGCACCAGTGGGGTCATCGGGATATCTCTGGGAATGGGATTTCCTTGCAGATGCCACTGAGATGAGGGTCAGAGGGTGCTCAGGTCTATGGACCCTGTGCCTTTTCCTGCATCCATCTGGGTGGGAGAAGGTATCTCCACTTCTAGAGCTCGAGTATTTAGGTCAGCCCATTTCTGGCTGCATTTCTAGACACCCCATCCTGGATTACCCTTTTGGGACCACCTGTTCCCCAGTGCTGTTCCTCTGGAGTTGGCAGGGGCTCAGCTGATGACAGCAGCACTCAGCAGTCCCCAGGGCACAGCAGATCTGCAGAGCGCCCCAGAGGGTTTGTGTGCTGCTCACTGCCCCAGGTTCTGGGGAACCTAACGCCAGGAGGGTAGTTTGTGCCCCACACAGAGAAGGGCACTGGGGCATCTGCACACGGAGATGTCCTTCTTGGGGCCCCAGCAGTGATGCCAGTGGCGAGAAGGGGCCATGGGTTTGGTGATGCTCAGGATTGTGACGGCACTCCCTCAGGACATGGAAAGCGGTGGTAGGTGGTAGGTTTTTGTGGTGCCAGGGCAGGTGGTGTGCAAGCAGAGGTTCAGGCCTGGGGACACGGTGCTGTTAAGGGGTGCTGGGCTGGGGAGGAGCATGTGCCCTGTGCAGGGCCTGGGGTACAGTTTTTGGGTGGGCATGGGCAGGGGGCCTTTGGGGTGGGAGGAGATGCTGAGGGCTGTGGGGCAGCAAATGGCCCCGTGGGTCTGGAGTTAGCACCCCCAGCCTGCACAGCCCATGGGGAGTGCAGGGACACCCACACTCCCCCAGGGAAAGCCCAGAGGGGAGAGGGCTCCCACCCTGGTGCCCGTGGCTTGGCCCAGGCAGGGGGGACTCCAGACCTGCAGTCTGGGGCTCAGTGTTCTCCTGACCAGTCCCATGTTTGTGTTTGAAGGGGCTGCAGAGGTGAGGCTGGAGGATGGCGGCAAGTACTGTGCTGGGAGAGTGGAGGTGAAACACCAGGGCCAGTGGGGGACCGTGTGTAATGACTACTGGAACCTGGATGATGCTGCAGTCGTTTGTAGGCAGCTGGACTGTGGGCCTCCTCTTGAAGCTTTTCGGTACTTTGGGGAAGGATCTGGTCCCATTTGGATGGATGATGTTAAGTGTCACGGCAACGAGTCTGCCCTGTCTGACTGTACACACCTTGGATGGGGTCAAAATGACTGTGATCATTCTGAGGATACTGGAGTGACATGTTCAGGTAAGGAGCCAACCCATTCCACACCTTTGGGACCGGGACATGGGAAGGGACCTGGCTGTGCCCTCTGGAAGCCGTGAACGGATGCCAGAGCAGGGTCCGGTATGACTGGTGCATTGCCAAGCTGGGACTGTCATTGCTGGTGTCCCTGGTGCCTGAGGAAAGACCAGTGGGATCCCACCCTGGGTGTCCACACACTGCCAGGCCCCAAGATGGCCCAGCCCACCCTCAGTCAGAGCCTGGGTCTGGGAGATGAATCCCCCTCCATGACCCACAGTTTTTGTTGGTTCTTATCTTTTTTTTAATGCTTACAAATACTTAAAGGGGGGGTGCCAAGGGGATGGGACCTCTCTTTCTTTCAGTGGTGCCCAGTGATAGGACAAGAGGTAACGGGCACAAACTTGAACATAGGAAGTTCTGTCTTAACATGAGGAGGAACTTCTTTACTTTGAGGGTGGCAGAGCACTGGCACAGGCTGCCCAGAGAGGTGGTGGAGTCTCCCAAACCGGAGACATTCAAAACCTGCCTGGATGCCATCCTGTGCAACTGCTGTAGGTGCCCCTGCTCTGGCAGGGGGGTGGGAGTAGATGATCTCCAGAGGGCCCTTCCAACCCTGACCAGTCTGTGATTCTGTGATTCTCCTCCAATTCAGCCAGGACCTGTCTGGCATTGCTGAGGGCCAGGTTCCCCTGTGCCAGGTGCACCAAGAGCTGCTCACACGGCCACCCACAGCCCAAGGGAAGGGCACAGAGTGGCATGGGGCTTTGAGGTTGTGCCCCCTGGCAGACAGAAGTTCCTCAGCCAACACAAAGGGGTTGCTCAAAGGGGAAAAGCGCTGGCCTTGGGCAGAGGAGCAGGGTGGCACACAGCACCCCATTCCTCTCCCAGGGTCACCCTGCAAGAGCCAGCCCATGGGGACATGGCCCTGTGCAGGCAGTGCTGACCCACCTGCCCCAGGCCCGGGCTGCCCTGTGTCACAGGGGCTTTGCCGGCACTTTCTGGCTCTGCTCAGTGCCCGTCCTTGCAATGGGAGGTGGTGTCAGCCCAGGGCTGCTCCTCTCCCGCTCTCCTGCCCTCTGCCTGCCCGTTAATGGCCACATTTGTGTTCCTGGCCCTTACTGAGTCAGGGGCTGGCACGGACACTGACTGCGGATATAGCCGTGCCACACTTGTACCCTGTGACATGTCCCATCTAACAGCAGTGTCCCAACAGCCTGAGACCGCCCTGAGAGAAGGGTGTGTTTCGTGCGATTCCAAGGGATTCCTCAGCCTGGCCCTGAGCTCAGTGGGCAGAGCAGGCTGCAGCAGCCGATCGGGTCTGGGCCAGGCTCCCTGGGCCCCAACATGCTCTGGGTGCTGCCAGGAAGCTCAAGGTCTCCAAAATGGCAGCAGTTTGTCTGAGCAGTGCCTACAGCTGGGGGTTGGGAGAGAAGCAAGACCACAAGTGCTGTGCTGATGTCTGAGGAGCGGCAGGGTGTCCCTGGTGTATTTGTGCCAGCAGAACCCACTGGGCGCTGCTGGGAGGGTTGTGGGACTTTTTGCCTATGGCCACCTTGCAGACCAAGTGGGACATGGACATGTAACTCCCAGAGGGCTCTGGGAACTTGCAGGAGTCTTTGATATCTGCAGCATCTGTCCAGCTGGCTAGAGGAGACAACCCCTGCTCAGGACAAGTGGAGATCCGTGACAGGAACCAGTGGAAAACTGTCTGTGACTCAGACTTTGGTCCCAAAGCCGCCGCCGTGGTCTGCAGGGATCTGCAGTGTGGCACAGCCCTGTCTGTCCATGGGGCAGCTCACTTTGGAGAAGGGGTTGGTCCCATGTGGGACAGGGAGCTGCAGTGTGTGGGGAATGAATCCTCCCTCCTGTTCTGCCCCAAGGGGTCCCCCAGAGACCAGCCCTGCACCCACAGGAACATCGCTGGTGTCACCTGCACACGTAAGGACTCACGTTGGGGTGTTAAACACCAAGGGGTGTGCTGGGGTTGGGGAAGAAGGGCAGCGACTGTGCTGTGCTGGGCATGAGGAGAAAAGGGGTGATGTGGTTGTCTGCAGCCGAAAACTCATGCAGAAGGAAAAGGATGACAGACTCCTCTCCATTTGGCCTCTCCTCCAGCTCCTGAGAGAGTGAGATCACAAGTCTACTCTCTTTCATCCTTCTTTGTCCCCAGAGTACACAGGGTTCAGGCTGGTGAATGGCAGCACAGCGTGTGAAGGAAGGGTGGAGGTCCAGGTGCTGGGGACCTGGGGCACCCTCTGTGCCTCCCACTGGGATCTCTTGGACGCCCACGTTCTCTGTCATCACCTCGACTGTGGATTTGCTGAGTCTGTTCCCGGAGGAGGGCATTTTGGGAGAGGCACTGGTCCCATCTGGAGAGACTCATTCCACTGTGAGGGGACTGAAGCCCACCTGGGCCAGTGCCCAGTGACTGCCCTGGGGGCCTCACCGTGCTCCCATGGGAACGACGCTGCTGTCATATGCTCAGGTGAGTGCTGGGAAAACACTCGATTAACTCCGTTTTCTCCTTCCGTGCTACATGGTCTCCCAAAGCAGGGGACCCTGTGGCAGTGCAAGGCTTCACCAGGGGAGATCTGGAGCACTTTGCCTGCTCAGAGTGACTACACTGCTGTGGGAGAGCAGAGGACTGAACAGGGGCCGGTGTCTTTCCCCCTCGGGGCAGCAGCTCAGGCCCTGGGGCCACCGCCAGGCCCAGGCTCCTTTACCCTCTCACAGTGGGATGGGCCAGGGACGTGGCTGTGGGGCTTCTCTCCATCCCTCTGCCCACAGAGCCCAATCCCACAGCCACAGAGGCTGCCCAGGGGCCACCAGCAGCAGCAGACCTGGGGGATGAGCTGCAAAATGGGTCTGGCTTCTGGTCAGCAAATGACCCAAACTTTTCCCATTTGATTGGAAAGGCCCACCTTGCTCTGGCTCCCAGTCCCCCATCCCAAGGGATGTGGATGGGCAGAGACGTGTGGGCTCTGTCCCGTGTCTCAGCAGTGGCCACTTCTGCTGCTGCTCCCTCCTGCGGGAGCTGCCCCAACTGCCTTGGCAGGGACGTGCTCTGTGGCTCTGCCCCACCAAGAGCAAAGCTGGTGTCTCACTCGGGAAGGCTCAGGGACTGGGAAAACACCCCATGGAGCCCTGGCCAAGGAGGTCCCCGCTGGGGGCTGGAGGGAGGCAGGCGAGCTCCTTCTGCAAGGAATTGCCCTTCTGGGCCCCTCTGCAAGGGTGCCAGAGCCTGGAGACGTGCTGCAGGCTGCCGGGCTCCCCGGTGCCACCAGGGACTGGGGCATGGCTGCTCTCCCCAGGCCCAGCTCGCTTTGCGTCCCTGCGGCTGGTGGGTGGAGGAAGCCGGTGTGACGGGCGAGTGGAGATCTTCCAGCACGGGACGTGGGGCAGAGTCCTGGATGACCAGTGGGATCTGAAGGAGGCCAGCGTGGTGTGCCGGCAGCTGCAGTGCGGACAGGCAGAGACAGCCTACAACCCCCCGAAGCCTCAGCGAGGGACGGGTCCCGTGGGGCTTCGAGGGGTGCGGTGCGCAGGGCACGAGGCCAACCTGACCCTCTGCAACACCTCCCTGCCTGAGAGTGCGCTGGACGCAGGCATTGCCGAGGACGTGGGGGTCATTTGCTGGGGTGAGTGGCACTGCAGGACCCCCAGGCTCTGGGCTGGGTGGGCAGCCAGCCCGTGACGGCAGCTGGGGTTTCCTCCTGCTGCAGGGAGCCGGCGGGTGCGGCTGGTGAACGGGCCTGGGCGCTGCGCTGGGAGAGTGGAGATCTCCTACCAGGGACGCTGGGGGACCGTCTGCGATGACGACTGGGACCTGCCTGACGCTGCCGTCGTTTGCCACCAGCTGGGCTGTGGAGGGGCGCTGGAGGTGGTTGGCTCCGCTGGGTTCGGGAAAGGCTCCGCTCAGATCTGGCTGGACGGCGTGAACTGCTCCGGGGCCGAAGCTGCTCTCTGGGACTGCCCGGCAGGGTCCTGGGGGCAGCACGACTGCGGGCACAAAGAGGACGCAGGAGTCGTCTGCTCAGGTCTGTGCCAGGAGCTGTGGTGGGAGCCCAGTGCCCAGGCAGGCCGGGACGAGGGGAGGGCTGGCAACGGCCGAGGCTGTTCTTGGCCACCTCTGAGCCCCTGGCAAAGCCCATCCTGGGGACACCCACCCACAGGTCCCCTCAGTCCCATCGGGGGTCCCTGGGGAGCTCAGCTGTGCCTGATGGTTAGCAGGGAGGGCAGGGTTGTCTGTCCATCAGGGACATTTCTCTGCCCATGGGTGCAAGAGGGACGTGCTGGCCGTGCCTTTGCCTGGCTGAGGGTTGGGTTGTGCAGGGGCGTCCCTGCTGCCACAGCCCCACACCAGCCTGTTCCCCCTCGGTGCCTTTCCTCCCAGAATTCGTGGCCCTGAGGCTGGAGAACAGCAACAACTGCTCCGGGCGCCTGCAGGTTTTCTACAATGGGACGTGGGGGAGCGTTTGCTCCAACTCCATGACTCGCAAAACGATGTCGCTGGCATGCAAGGAGCTGGGCTGCGGGGACATACAGACCCTGGAAACACAACTGCCCTCCGGCAGGCTGTCTGGCCCTGCCTGGCTGGATCGTGTGGAGTGTGGGGAGACAAACACCTCCTTCTGGCAGTGTCCCTCTGCACCCTGGAACCCACAGTCATGTGATGACCTGCGAGATGAGACCCACATCACCTGCAATGGTAACTCTGAGCTACCCGGGCACCAGCATCTCCCCAGCTCCTGCTCCCTGCTGGGCACGGTCAAACGCAGAGACAGGGCCTGCCGGGGCTTTTCCTTTCCATGCCAGACGCTTCTGCTGCTGGTAGCAAAAATGGGACTTCAGCCCTCAGAGCCCCACACATTCACCAGCAGGTGAATTGCCAGCCGGGCTCCCAGCTTCGCCTGGGCGGGGAAGAGGTTTCTGGAGGCAAGGTGTCAGAAGGGAACAGCCAGGGCTCCCAGGAGTGTCCCTTCCCTGGACACCCTCCTGCTGCTCTGTGATCCGGGGTCCCTTTGGGGCTGAGCAGTCAGGGTCCCTCACACTGCGTGTCCCCTGAGTGACCGGGGTTCAGGTGCTGCCGTGAGTGAGGTGGCACGAGCAGAGCTCAGCCCCGCTCTCTGCTGCACCATCCCCTTCACCGCAGCATTTCCTTCTGCAGGGCGTCAGCCAGACTTGCCCCCGGCCCCACCGGCTGCGTGCCCCAGCACCACGAGCTGCACAGGTAGCTGCTCCTCTGCATGCCCCTCTCGCCTGGCAGGGCTCTGCCTGCTGTCCCGCTGCCCTGGGAGCTCTCTGCCTTCTCCAGACAGGGAGAAGATTCGTGCCGTGGGAGGCGAGAACGGCTGCTCTGGCAGAGTGGAGGTCTGGCACCGTGGCTCCTGGGGGACGGTGTGTGACGACGCGTGGGACATGCGGGATGCCGAGGTGGCGTGCAGGCAGCTGGGCTGTGGCCCTGCGGTGTCTGCCCTGCAGGAGGCTGCATTTGGGGAGGGGACCGGCCCCATCTGGCTGGAGCAGGTGGAGTGCCGGGGGACAGAGGCGTCTCTGCAGGACTGCTGGGCCCGGCATGGGGACAGCGGTGCCTGCCGGCATAAGGAGGACGCTGCTGTGCGCTGCTCAGGTGAGCGGCAGGGCTGGTGCCCCTCACAAGGGTATTGGCAAGGAGCCGCTTCCCCCATTGGGTCCCATCATGGCTCCAGAGCTCCTGAGAGCGAGGCCATCGCTGCAGAGCATGGGAGCCTTTTGCCAAGTGGGCAGCAGCTTCTGTGGGGCTGGATGTCCTCCAGCTTCTGCGCGCAGGGCCCTGCAGCCCCCAGGGGCATCTCCCGGGCTGCCTGCTCTGTCCTGCGCAGGGCCCAGAGTAGGGCCCCGGGCTCCTTCCTGGCCACCCTCACCAGCCGTGCAGGAGGGGCAGTTTGGGTGGGATGTGTCAGGGATTTCTACACATGCACACGTGCACACACACACGCGGTGACAGAGAGGAGGCTCCCTGGTACCTGCACACACACCCATCAGACCTATTCTCCTTCTCCTTCCTTGCAGATGCACCCACAACTGCAGCACCAACCCCTCGAGCAGGTAACCTGTCCTCCGCACTGGTGCTGGGTCTTCTTGGGGCCAGGCTGTGACC
>VUYV01001290.1:0-21487 GCA_008711295.1 Anarhynchus alexandrinus | reverse complement strand
ACAGGCCCTGCTAAAAAGTTTGTCCCCAGATTTCCTGTAGGCCCCCTTTAAGTAACAAAAGGCCACAATACTTGACATAGGGCAATGCAGGCCACCCAGATGCTTCTGCTGAAAGTTCAAAAACAGAGTTCTACCTGCTTTCCCCTCAGTAAGGAAAGGGTCCTTCCTTGACCCATCCACTCAAGTATTTCAAATTTGAAAATACACCTTCCAGCATCCGCCAATAGATCCAAGAGTTATGGAAGGAAGAACACACAGAGTAGTTAATAGGTATTGTTCACTTCAGAAAATCATGTTAAAAAAAACCCATCCAAACAAAAAAAATAAATATTTGTATCCCATGCACTGACATTAGCAGAATATGTTTGCAAAACGATTTTGAACAGTTTGTGCACAATGCACAACTACTCCAAAACCACACCTTACATCTGTTACCTTGGCTGCTTTACAGTAACATTTAGAGAAACAGTGACACATACAGTAAGATCTGTACCAAAGTCCCTTTCCCATCTATCACCAGAATCCACTGTATGCTGTTTGAACTGCCAGGTCTCATATTACTTCCTCCACTTCAACACAGCACCTAGCATACTGTTCGTCAAGAATACAATCACACTGACACAGGGCAGCAAAGGAATAAGAAGTCAAACCACATTCTTAGCCATGGGGCAGTGCCCTGCATGAATGTCTGAGAATCAGATGCTATGACCAACTGCTTGTAGGCAAGGACATATACAAAGATGTTGAGAGACACAAATATCTCTCCTATACCAAACAGTGTCAGTGAGCTTGGGGAACAAAGGAGCTTGTAAAAAAATACAGAATAAGCATTTCTTCAGGGATCCAAGCAAATACAATGACAATCTGGCCATCACAAGATCAGATTCCAAACCAGAAGTTTACTAGCAAACTTGGTGGTTAAAAAGGGAAACACAGATTCACCTTTTTCCTTTCTAGACCCTTTCTCCTCATTAATCAGGCTAAAAGCCATTTACGTAAGTTTCAATACATGTTCTTACAGTGACTAAATTCTCATTTAGAGTTAGAATGTCCTTTAAATCACAATAAACTACATAACCTTATTCTGCCTATAGAAGGTTTCACTTCCACATATATTACAACATTACAACAGTCCTAATGCTAACAGTTTGCTTGCAAGTTTGCCTTAAGTTGTATATGTAAAAAAGTGTAATGCAGAGTTTGAATGCAGTTTTGAAGGAAAGGCTACAGATAATATCCGTGCTATCACGCAGTGGTTAGAAACCTGGATTTATGGTGGCACAACTGCTGAAACAGAATTGTGTAATGCTGTTTTAACTATGCTATGCTAGCTATGCTTAGTGTCTCAGTATTTCCATGTTCAAATGCAGACTGCACACACCCATGTGAAAATTCAGAGGACAATCTATAGAAGCAAGCACAATTCATTCTTTCTTGCTGATCAGCACCAGTATTCAGCCCTGCTTTAGCATCCTCACAATATCATTCTCTCCCAGACATGCCCAACTGTATACACATGCCTATTCATTCTTTCATGCTGTTGCAAAAGGTATGCTTGTATGCTTCAAAGGCTATTATCAGACTAACTCCACATTCACTTACTGCACAGATTCATCTACAGAATGGGGAAAAGCACTCCAGCTTGACAGAGCTGTACCTTAGACCCTGCACTACTGTCCTTACAGGAATGCACTACATTAAAGTAATATAAGTCTGTTGGCAACACTCAGGCTTCAGGGCAGTTTTTAAACATCAGAGTTACACTGAGACTTAGGTTCCATGAGATGTCTGACGGCCATTAAATCAATCCGGTGCCCAAAGCTAGTTTGAGATCATACAGAAGATGTGTAGACCAGAGAGACAGAAGATGCATACACCAGAGCATGTGATTAAGCAGATATTTGGATTCCATTCACAGATATTATGATTCCCATGAAGATGGAAGACATGGAAGTGCTACACTGATGGACTGCTCTGGACTCAGCTCAATAATTTAGAGAAATCCTTCCATAGGCAATATGTGGTATCCACCATGTAGTTTTAACTTGTATTTAAAGTCAGAACCTGTAATGCAATAAAACTGCTGTTGGCATTTTGATGTTTTTCACCTGCCTTCTTTAGCCACCCATGCAAACTCCAACACTGAATTAATTTTTAAGTAGATTTTTTTTCTGTCACTATTCAATTTAGACTTATCCAACATTCAGCCATAGGCAGACTGTTATTACCTTTTGAGGTTAAACAACTTACCTCCTCTTTGTCTCCTACATTTATCAGCTTTATCAGTCTGAAGACTTTAATTATAATTGCTGGCTGAACACAAAACCAAAATGACAAAAGAAAGTGTAATCAGAGGAGCGTATCTTACTGCTACTACTAATACTATTTGTTTCTCTAATACAAGCTAACACTTGTTCACAGATGCAAATTTAACTTTTACAAGGAATGCTCCAGGAATGCTATGTGACATAGCAATCTACAAATATTGCAAGAGCATGAATTGCACCTGCGGCATGCAGCTTTCTCTTTTGTGTCCATGAAGTTGTTAGCTGTTAGAACCAAGTCAAAGTCATCACTACTGAATCAGCAGACATGTAAAAGTAATGGATCACCTCCCTCTCTCCCACAGATGGCTTTTTGAGTATAGATCCTCATAGCAGTCAACAGATAGTTTAAGTGGTGAACTTTACAGAAGCAGAAAGAGGTAAACCAACTGCAAAACACACAAGACAAGCTTGTAATGGGCGTGTCAGTGCTAGGACTTTCTAGGGGCATCCCTGCAGCCCAGCTGACTTCTCAAAGATAAGGCACCAACCTGCTGAGCAGCAGTAGGGCCATATGGCTCCTCTTTCTGCACCAGAAAGCTGAGGGGAGAAGAGAAAGAGGTGCACCCTTCTGCTGGCTCAGAAAGGACCATGTGTGTAGCTCCAGCCTGTCACCAGGTGAAAAGAAACTTAGCCAGCATCCTGTTGTTCTGCCCAAAGGACAGCTGGCCACTTCTGAAGTCAGGGTGTTTCAGCCTCACTTCCAGCTGCCATTGCAAACTGTTTGTGCCCCCTTCCACCTTCCCTTCAGCAACAGGAGTTGACTCCTCCAGCACACTAAATGCTCTGACTTCAGAGTGATAGGAGCTCCTCTGCAGGCTTTCCAGCTGCAAGAAAGCCACTCTATGATACTATATGACAGTTAGAAGACCAGGAAAACAACAGCTGCCTATTACCACAAGGCTTCCCTAGACTTAGTGCCAACGAGTGACCAATGACAGCCCCTACAATTTTCCTAATAATGCAATGTTGGTGGAAAAGTCTGTATGATTATCTTGTTCCACCGCACAGCTTAGGACTCACTGAGTTGTATTATCCTGGATGGGAAGTCACCCCAGGACTCCCCACTCTCCAGTCTGGTGTTCAACTTTACTCAAGCCTGTTTCATGGAGCAGATAGACATTATAGCCCAGCACTCAGTCCACACTGGACCAGGGAAAAACAATCCTAAGTCAAAACCTCACTCCATGATGAGCAAGGACCTCTACATCACAGCTCAGGACTCCCAGCTGAAATTCCCCCTGGACTTGACAACTCCTCCCTGTATGTCACAATTCACAATTCCCCCATGCCAGATCTGCAATTAAAAGTACTTCAGTATTTAGCAGACACATATACCACCAAAAACCCTCAGAGTTATGGTGACAGCAAGCCCAACTCAACAGCACCCATGTTCCCTCCAATACTTTCCATCATCCTTGAAAGCCAGCTGGAAACCTGTCAGCTACAACTGTGTAGTTCAGTGAAGCCAGACAATACAAGTCATCCATTCCACAGAATCATAGAATAGTTTGGGTTTGCAGATGACACCAAGCTGAGTGGTGTGGTTGACATGCCTGAGGGATGGCATGTCATCCGGAGGGACCTTGACAAGCTCAAGAAGTGGGCCCATGTGAATCTCATGAGGTTCAACAAGGCCAAGTGCAGGGACCTGCACCTGGGTCGGGAAAATCCCCAGTATCAATGGGATGAAGGGATTGAGACACACCATGCTGAGAAGGGCTTGGGGGTACTGATGGATGGAAAGCTGGACATGAGCTGACAATGTACGCTCACAGCCCAGAAGGCCAACTGTACCCTGGGTTGCATAAAAATAAGTATGAACAGCAGGAGAAAGGAGGTGATTCTGCTCCTCTACTCTGTTCTGGTGAGACCCCACCTGGAGTACTGCATTCAGCTCTGGAGTCTTCAGCACAGGAAAGACATGGACCTGTTGGAGCAGATCCAGAGGAGGGCTACAAAGATGGTCAGGGGGCTGGAGCACCTCTCCTATGAGGACAGGCTGAGAGTTGTGGTTGTTCAGCCTAGACAAGAGAGGGCTCTGGGGAGACACACTCCTCCCATAGTTCCCTTCAGCAGCCTTTAGTTCACAGTCATAAAGAACTAGCATGTTATAAACTAAAAGTGGCTGAAGTCCCCCAGTGGTCACTATCACCCTCACACATAAAGCCTGTGAAATCCTTTGGGAATATAGACACTGATAATCCAATATCTAGTATTTTTGCAAAGTCACATGGAGACAACACATGTATTTAAGCATTACCGATTGACATAAATGTATCAAATTCAGCTACAGCAACAAAGCAGCTCTGCAGCATTTTTTAATCCAGACAGACCATAGCTATTTTTTAGAGCCAAATATCAACAAGCAATTAACTTTAAGCTGGCCTTCCATCCCACCAATGGAAAACATCCCAAGTACTTGCAGTCTACTGCAACCATGAGTGGTTCTGTTAGTTTTCAAGCTCGAACTGAAAACTATGGTCATGAAGTCCAAATTTCTGGCCTGATAGCTGAGGGGAGAGCAGTGAATATTATCTACCTGGACTTCAGTAAGGCCTTTGACCCTGTCTCCCATTAGATCCTTGTGTACATGCTGTTGACGTATAGACCAGATAAGCAGATGGTGAGGTGGGCTGAAATCTGGCTGAACAATGAGGTCCAGAGGGTGGTGATCATTGGCACAAAGTCTAACTAGAGTCCAGTGACTAGTGGTGTACCCCAGGGGTCAATACTGGGTCTAGCCCTGTTTAACATCTTCATTAATGATCTGGATGATGAGAGAAGAATGTACCCTTAGCCAGTTTGAAGACAACACCAAACTGGGAGGAGTAGCTGAGATCCTAGTGAGTCATACTGCCATCCAGAGGGACCTCTGCAGCCTGGACAAATGGGCCAACATGAAGCTCATGAAGTTCAAGAAGAAGTGCAAAGTGCTGCACCACGGGAGGAGCGACCCCATGCATGAGCACATGCTGGGGGCCACCCAGCTGGAAAGCAGCTTGGCAGAAAAACAGCTGGGAGTCCTGGACCTGGTAGACACCAATTGAACTCTCCTCAGCACTGGTGAGGCTACACCTGGAGTGCCAGGTCCTGTTCTAGGATCATCAGTACAAAAGAGACATGAACGCACTGGAGACAGTCCAGCAAAGGGCCACAAAGGTGATGAAAGGAATGGAGCACCTCACCTACGAGGAAAGGTTGAGCGAGCTGGGACCGTTCAGCCTAGACAAGAGAAAGCTCAGGGGGGATCTTATCAATGTGTATAAATACCTGAAGGGAGCGTGCAAAGAGGACAGAGCCAGGCTCTTTTCAGTGGTACACAGCGACAACACAAGAGACGATGGGCACAAACTGAAACACAGGAGCTTCCATTTGAACATCAGGAAACACTTTTTCCACTGTGAAGGTGACTGAACACTGGTACAGGTTGCCCAGAGAGGTTGTGAAGTCTCCAACCTGGCAGATACCTGGACATGGTCCTGGGCAACGATCTATGTGGCCCTGCTTGAGGAGGGGCTGGACAAGATGATCTCCAACATCAACCATTCTGCGGTTTTGTGATTCTGTCCTTGCAGTAAAAGTTAAGCCCCTGGCACCAACTTCAGTATTACCAAATATCATTTGGTAACTATTTCAAAATGTGACTTTGAATACAGCTTGAGAGACAAAAGTTAAAGCACCAAGTTCAGACTAACTCTTTTCCAGAATACATACCAGCCACCTCTCACACCACAAGATGCTCAGAATACATGTTGAAGAGATGGAAAAACACACATGCTAATTCTTATTGGCCAGAAATAGGAGAGGGACACAACATCAAGACTTCAGAGTTTTTGCCTAGAACTTTTAACCTCATACCTAATGTCTTGTATCCCTCACCCTCTCTGTCCAAAAGGATAAGCACTTTGTACCATGCAATGAACCCAGAAACTAAGCACATGACAACTCAGAGCCTGTTTTCCTAGCAGCAGCATGTCTTGGATTTGGGAAGACAGCCCAGTACAGAAACATGTTCATCTTGCATGCTCTCCCGTGATGCAAGAGAGGGTACAAATGAAAGAGTGGTACAAGCATGAGTTCTTGCTCATTGGGGGCCAAGTGAGCATAATTCATAGATGTTAGATACGCAGGTTGCATGGAAAGGGGTGGAAACAGGACAAAAGTCTACCACCCTGCCCAGTTCCCCTGCGGGCACTTATACTGTAATACTGGCGTTCTTCAGAATAAGGCTGAACATGTCCAGTTACAGTCTCCCAGTAAAGAGTTCAATAAGCACATCTTAGTTCAGAAGGGACAAGTCAGTCTTCCTGCTTGAATCCAGTAACTGAGGTACTTTCTTTCAATGGCTTGGATCTGCTTACTACAGGGGTACACACATGATACACTCTCCCAGAAGACTCCCACTCCCTCCATCAAACTCCATGTGTCCAACTGCTTCATACTCCCTTCTGAGAGCCTTTCTCTGCTTGAATGTCTCTGTGTTCAAGAGTTTGGAAATTTGGATGGTTACCAGAGCTGATACTGTTCCAAGCTGTGCAATACACTGCAGATGCCAGACATACTTGTAATTGAACAGCATACCACATCACTGCGAGCAGCCTGAAAGTCACTAAGACTCCACAGGCTCAGATAATAACTAAATGTCTTCCCATTCATAAGACTGTGATAGTCTCTTAATCATGAGACTCAACATATGCGGAAAAATGCATTTCTAGCTGCATTATAGCTGCACTATAGCAACATGGAATACATAGAAAAAATGCAGTTTGCTGCTTTTATGTGTGGTCTTGCCCTAGCCATTCATGCAGGTTCACAAGACCAGTGGCCACCAGTATCTTTTCCTTGAGACCTTTGACTCAAAGGCAGAGCCATATGCCAATGGGAACCACATGCAGAGAGGAAGACTGTTTCAGAGTAGAAACAATTTTAAAGAGTGGCCACCTGGCACCCTGCTGCAATGGGTTAAACGTGGGAATAAGACATGGAGTACATTTGTAGTTTAGGATCTCTAGAAACTATACACTTTGATATAAATAACCCAAACACTGCTTAGACATCTTTCAAGTGTTTTCTCAATGCACCTTGAAATATCAGCTGCAAGATTCTGGTAAATAGACCTGACTTGTTCTTACTTACAAGATCAGCTAAAACTTAGACCTTCCATATACAAAAATAAGACAAACATCTTCTCAGTGCTTACTAAAAGGTTTTAATTATATACAGTTATTAATAATATTAATTAGAGCCTAAGGACTTTTATGCAAGACCTTAAAAGTTCAAACAGCATTTCCATAGTCTATTGCAATGTCAGGAAGGTACTTGTTTCTTACATAATGTGGGGAAAGCTTTCAAGGCAAACAGCTTTAGCCCTGATGCTTAGCTAGCAGCCAGATCTCTTCACCACACTTCTGAGGTGGATCCCATGGAAACAAAGGGGTTTTTTTTTCTTATATAAGTGTAGAATTCACACATAGACAGTTTTCAGGTCTTTGTAAATCAAGTCAGCAACTATGCTGCCCTGAACACTTTCCTGCATGATTGCTGCTGCCACACAACTTTTACATACTTTTGCAGTGGATCAGCTCTGCCAGTGCAGAACTGAGTTATTTTCTACAGCGTCAGATATGTCCTGTCCTGTGGAAATGGATCTTGCAACTTGCAGTGTCTTCTGCATTCAATATCCAGAACTGCTGCACAGTTCTGCCTCCACTGCACAGAGGGAGTGCAAAACGCTACTCATTATGAAATAGTTATCTTTTAAAGGACAAGTATGCTGCAATCCCGGCTTTTAAAACGTAAGAACTTCCTTCAATGGAGCATGATACAGTTGCTCTTTGAATAGTGTTCCAGGTTCTTCAGTTGCAAAGCCAGAGAAATGTTTAGGTTCAAAGAAGCGTAATAGGTGAGAAAATACACAAAGTATCCTTTCACACAGACACTTTCCCCTCAACTTTCATGGATTTACACACACCACACAATGCCAAAGAGAGGAGAGTCGCTCAGAAAGATTTCAACTAATTATCTTAGATCCCTAGTTCACCAAGTGGTTTGTCTATTGCGCTGATCCTAACCCAAGTCTCACATTTATTCTTACACAAATACAGTAGCCACCAGGTTGCTCCAGCATATAGCCACATGTTGTTCTGGCTTGCCTACACTCATTTGTTTGCTACAGGAAAGCTAAGTAGTTACCATTCCCAGGCCAGCACTAAAGATGAAAGCCAGTAATTTCTTATTTTCCACGCTGGAGAAACTGAGCTCCTTCTGCCATGAATTCCAACATAGCCTGCTCTCCTTTGTTTGAATATAAGCACCACTGCTAAAGCCCCAAAACCTGCCTGATTGTACTACCTAAATGAAAAAATCCACCTACCAATCTGAATTCAAAGACATCAGACAGTGGTGACTCTCCCTTAGGCATGTGTTGTAGAGGTTAGTCACCTCACTATTAAAGAAGCATCGCAATTTATCTTTGTCTGCTTCAACTTTAGTTGGTACTTCTACCTTTACACATCAAAGCTTCCTGAACCCCAGATACATTACATGTCTGTGGTTACTTTTACAACCTAAGCCTGGAATCTTGCAAAATACAATCATGCCTGCCACTGCTTTTAATCTCTATCTCCTTTACTGCCTTTTTTTCCTGGGAATTTGAATAACCAGTGTGTTGTTATTCATACTTTGCCATTTGCCCTTTATATGTAGCTACACCAAACAAGCACCTTCCTCAATCTCCTTCCCATTCTAGTAACTCTTTCAAGTTAAACACACAACTGAGCTCTTCAGCTAAATCCTTACTGATGACCAGCCACATAAGTTATAAAATTGCTCATTGAATTTGTTGGAAACCATACTTCTCACTTCTCAGTTAACACATAAAGAAAACAGCACTCTATCCTTGTATATGAATAAGAAAAAAACAGAGGTGCTGGAACAGAAAACAAGCATTTAGCGAACGCTATTGGATCATTAAATACTAACATGCTTCTATGATGACAAGTATATGGCAAGTGGATCTTTTTTCATTCCTAAGGTACTTACTAGCTTAAGCTATGCTACTCACAGTTTCCCCCCTCTGTTATTAACATTTCTATCAACTATTCTGAATGACAGACCACTAGTTTTTTTGATACCATCTTTACTGTTCCCTCTACTTTACCCTTCTTACAGAAGTTTATTTCCACTTGCTTTATTTGCCACTGAACTAGATACACTAAATTAAATTAGTCATTTTTTTCTCCTCAATGAAAGGTGTAGGACAGAAGCAGTTCTCTGCCTGCCCACTACAACCACTGCTTACCAGGTTCACCTGTGAGGCTTTATATTTCAGAGCTGTGAAATAAAAGATATTTCAGCAGGAAGGAAATAACACAATTGAACAAAAGGCAAGCGACGTAGCTCCTTACAATCAAATTCTGTTGTGGGTAGGGCAGACACACTTACCTTTTGAGGTGTAGTGACAATTTTATTTTTCCAACATGTTAAGATTTCCTGCTTGTCACATACATTTCTCTCAAAAACAGAAAGAATGTGACTCTTACACGAGTTTTCTATGTCTTTTTTTAAAAAAAATGTAGGCTGCTCATTCAAAACAGCAGCAGACAGTTTTATGACTACACAAAGTAGCAGCTTTCCCAGCAACAGATGTAGATTCTGCTTCGAAAATTGCTTCAGTAGGGTCTAAATTTGAAAACTAATTAAAAAAAAATAAATCATGCCCTATAAAAAAGAAGAGAATAGCAGTTGTACATGGAAGCATTTTGCGCCAAGCAGTTATTTTCTCTGAAGTATGAAGTTGCTGAAAATATTTGCCTAAGAGCAGACACATAGTATCAACACAAGCAACTGAAAGAAGACTGAATATACTAAGACTGTAATAAAGTGAGACTCTTAACTTTAATCAATCACTTCCACAACAGAAGTTGCTTCCAGTCAGGAACGACACCTAAAATGACAGAAAAAGTAATAAATTCTAGACTTTTAATCTTGTATCATCTCACCATCGCAAGCTGATTTATTTGGAATTCCACCTGGAAAGGATATAATTTATCAAGTTGTTATGGAAATGTGTCACTACTCAATGCAATCATGTTACACATTTAAACATGTACACACACATCATTTAAATTGACAACATTCAGCACATACTTAGAATTCCTGTGATGTGGCTATTCCACTGAAGTTGTAAATGCCAATTTACAAAATGGAGAAATATTAGTTTCCAATGTATGAAAAAAAACCCAAAAAACTATACTCACAGGACCAACAGAGGTGCGGAGACATGCTGGGCTTACAAAATAATTAACACTACTTCCCTTTGCAAAACTTCCTAGCTGTAACCTGAGTTCCCGAGCCCAGCACTTGCCAGCGCTGTGTCTACAGTATTTTGTTAATATTTGTAGAGAAGGACCAGTAAAAGATAGCAGAACATTTGCAAATGAGCCAGTAGCTATAGAGTTTGCTTCAGCTAGCTGCCAGTTGGAAACACAGTTATCATGGAAGTTGTGATGCTGTTGTAACACAGGACTTTGAACTACTTCACCTTTGACACTGAACTAGGAGGCAAAGAAGTTATTACTGAACACTGGACAGATTGCCTCCTTAAAAACAGGCAGTCTGACTTGGGATGGCCTCAGATTTTTAATTTTAATTTTTTTTTTTTATATATGGCTGCTCCATACCACATTCAACAGGGCTGTTGCCACAACTTCGGGTCACAAGTACAGGGCTTCTCAAGTGACCCTAAGGCTCCCCAAGCACCCCCTCAAAGACCCACATCCTATTCTGCAGAAGCATGCCAACCCAAGAGCCTTAGCACCAGTGACGAGGCTGGCACTGCACTGTGTCCCAGAGCAGGGCTAGGCTCACCTGCAAACCTGCCCCATCAGAAAGAAGGTGAGTTTGAAAGCCCAGAGGACAGGGCACTACCACTTCATGTGCCAGCCTTGCACATGCCCTGCCTGCCCTGAGATATTAAAGAGGGCCAGCGGAGCATGGTGGAGAGCAGTGGCTGCTCCAGGCTCATTCAGACAGGAGCTAGTCCCCTCACCAAAAATCCTTCCAGGGATTGACACAGCCCCCACCCTACTACCTAGTCTACAGGGGTGAGAACAGGAGCACAATACTTACTTTATCTTTCATGGCAGAGGGGACAGAGGTCACCAGTTGCTTGGAGCCCTTGTTGAGCTTCTTGCCTGTGCCATTGCTGCCACTGCTGCCACTGCCACTCTCGACCTTAATAAGCCGGTGCTTGGAGGAGATGTACTTCATGTCAGGTGGCATCGCTGGACGCCGTTCACTGTGGCTGCGACAGAGGTGTGGGGAGCCAGCTGCACAGGTGGTGGTAGGCACGGCGCAGCACGATGAGGAGGAGAAAGCCTTGGGGGCCGCCTTGCCCAGGTCCTCGGGTGCGGAGTAGTCCAGGCGGCACATGGCGCGCAGCTTGCGCAGGGATGAGCCAGGCCCGCTGTAGGGGTCCTCAAAGTCACGGTCTTTCTGGGCACGGTATGCACGGATCAGGTCACTGGTGTCGTCTCGCAGGCAGCGGTGCAGAAAGCCAGGCGAAGTGTGGTGGTGAAGGTGGAGGTGCGGCGGCCCGTCGGGGCGGGGCGTGCTGCCAGCACCTCTGCGTTTCTCTCGGTAGTCGGGCCGCGGAGGCTGCGGAGGACTCTTGGTCTTGTTATTGCCCAGACTGAAGTACTTATTCAGCCATTTGGCCATCGTCTCTCCCGGCCACGGCCTCTCAGCACCGCGCGCTGCCCCTAGCGCCCGACGTGCCAGTCCCGCTCACCGCCGCCGCCCGCATGGAGAAGCAGGATGGCGGGGCGGGCCAGACACACCCCTCCGCGCGCACGCCGCTCTACCGCTGCCAACGACTGGAAGCGCCCCGCTAAGGCCCCCGACTTCCCGGCGGGACGGAACCGTTCCCGGCCCGCTCCAAGCGCTCGCCGTAGCTCCGCGCCTTCCCCCGCGGCTCCGGGGGTTTCGCGAGCGCAGCCCTCGCTCCTCCGCGCTTGCAGCGCAATCTGGCCTTACCTCAGTACGCAACAGGGAAGCGAGAGACGTATCTGCATGCAGGCCTCGCCGCCAGGGCCCGCCCACCGTCGCTGCCGGGGGCGGGGAGAGCCGAGCGGGGCCGGGCCAGGTGCCGGCGGGCGGCGGCGGTACGGTGCGGTGCGCTCCGCTCTGACCGGAGGGAGATTGGCCCAGCGTCTCCCTGCGGGGCGCCCGCTCCGCGGCTCATCGCTGTCTCCTCGTAAGCCCTGGGAGGGGCAGGACGCGCAGTAGCAGAAGCAGCAGAAGCAAGCATCTCCGGGAAGTGGGGAAGTGTCGGTACGGCCTTTTCCTGCGCTCCGCGGCAGAACGGACGTGGCGGGGACGTGTCAGACCCCGCCGGGCCGGTGCTGCAGCGGGTGGGACCCGCCCAGTCTTCCGCTCTGCGTTCGTGAAAGGGAGCGGAGCTGCCGCTGTGAGGCGGCAGGAGGCGCGAGAGCTGTTCCTTTCCTAGCTGGTCTGAGGTTCAGGAGCTTCTGTCTGTTCCCATAGCCTGTCGTTTGGAGAGGCCGGGACACTGCAGCCAGGGTGGTGTGGTCTCCAGCCACTGTCTGCGTAGTTTGAGCTCTGACTTCTCTAGCACCACTACCTGTGTGTCCCACAGTGCGGTAGAGGGTCTTAGACTGGGCCCAGATGGCACCAAGCCCTGTAGTTGGCTAGAGCTGATGCTAAGCAAACTGGATATTGTGTGTTTTGTTGGTAGGTGCCTTTCCCAGGTGTGTTCCTAGGTAAGCGCTACCTGCAAATCAAATACAGAAATGATACCTGTGTGAGTCATGCTGCTCAGCTTGCATGTTGCCAAGAGGGTCTGACATCTTCTGGGCCACCATAGTTGTGACCAGTTAGTATTGCTCTTTTTATCTTTCTCCATTTGCTAGAAGGTAAACATCTACTACAGCAGGTTTTCCCAAGTTCTTTCTGCCCAGCTGTGATAGTCTCACCTGAATCTTTAGTCCCCATCCCAGTGCTGTTTTGGTCTGGCCTTCGAGAAGGCTGGAGGCATTGAATGGATGGTTGAGTGGGGATAGGAATGTCCTTAGGCTGATGTCTCCAGGCCTGTCTATGGCCTCTGCCACAAGAAATAAATTAAGCAGGCAAAAGAACTACCCAGGTGATAGCTTGGCCTGTAGTGCTTCAGTTGTGCATGCTGATCTGGGACAGGAAGGTTTTGTTGTGATTTTGTTATGTCTACGCTGCACAGGTGGAATTCAGCTTGAAATAAAGGGTGGAGAAGGCCTCACAAGTACATCTTTGGGAGGCTTCCACCAATCAGAATTCAGACCCATCAATATAAGCAACTTGATTGTTCTTTTCCTTTTGGGATTACCTTTTTCATCCCTTCCATTGAAAGCATTCCAACATATGACAGGATTTTCCAGTTCTATACTTTCATGTAAAGCACCATCTCCCTGTTATTTTATCAAGCCCATGAATGCAGAGAGATGAACAAGCTGGGGACCTGCAGCTCAGGAGTTCTGTTCTTTTCATACAGGTCAAAACTCTGCACAAGAACATTCCAGTTTCATTAGGAGCCATGGACATGTTCTTAACATGAACAGCAGAAGTCCTGACGTTCTTTCTGTGTAGAAGGGTGACCTGAAATTAGAATTGAGATGTAGCATCTTTTGAAGATGGGAAAGCAATGTTATACAGTGTTCAGAGAGTGGTGTGAAGATGTCAGGAGATCATCATGCTTTGCTGTGTTGCTTTTAACTGCTTGGGAGATGGACCTCTTCATATCTTTTCTTCTTATATTCAGAATAAGAGAGGGAAGAGAAGAGGGACCCTTTATGTACTTGTCATTACAAGTCACCCGTGTAGTGCTCTGTTTTCATTTTGGCAAACACCTATAGTGCCCTGTTGGTGTTGTTGAAGCCCAACATCAGAGTCATACCTGTAGCATATTTGACACACTCACCCCCAGTCATGAATTCTGAGGGCCGAATGGAGTCAGTTATCTTCATGAGTTAATTATCTTCATGAGTTAATTATCTGCATGAGTTAAAGATGGATTGGATTTTCACATGAAGTTTTTATCTGTTTTTAGGAGCATTTCAAACTTGCTCTTGGCTGCACATTCACTATAGGAAGCCTCATTCTCTCTTTTGAATGCAAAGGAATTCCTTGAGTTTGGTTATTGTCATGCAGTGTGCTTAAGGTAAGTGTGTCTGTATGTTTTAGTGACCTCCTGAAACAGAGCTCCTCCACTATGAACACAGGGTTCGATTATAATTCCTTCCTGGCAGGACTTCCTGCAGCATTGCCATCAGCTTGTTTGGAAAGGAGGACAGCACACTCCCTTTACTGGCCTGGGCAACTGGAAATTGTAAAAAAATTGGAAATTGGTTTTACATCCTTAGTGCTGATGTTACATCTCTGCTTGGTATATTCATCCTGTCTGAGTTTAGGTTTTTTTGGAGCAACTTCTCAGTCTGAGCCTGAGAAGTGTTCTGTTTCTTGACTGGCTAGTACCAGGGTATTTCAGGGGGTTGCAAGACTCCCAACAGTTGTTTCTAGGAATGGCATGTTCTAGGTCCTTTATACAAGGGTGAGTTTTTGCCCTGAAGCAAGATAAGTTTTGATTTCTTAAAAACTTGAAAGATCTCATTACCCAGGAGTCTAGAAGCTCCCTAATTCCTGTTCTGCCCATCTTCCCTGCATGAATTTGTCTCCAGCATGGAGGCATAGGAGGGGCAGGAAGCCCCCAGGAGCACGCCAAACTCAACCAATACTGTCCCTTGTGGCTTAATGAGGAACTACATTTTCTCTGCTGTGTTGACAGGCAGCTTGGAGTGACAGGTAAGCAAAATGATGCCAATGCAAGGCAGCTTCTCTGATATTTCAGAGGTTCTCTTAATTTAGCTACCATCAAATCTCAGTAATGTGGGAGGATAGAAAAGATGGAGATACTGGATAGCTCCAGGAAAAGCCAAAGCAGCATAATACCTATGAATGAAACTAGAAGAATATGCAAGACAGGCATAGCAGAGAAATGAGATTAATATTTTTATTGCCTGTGGAGCATGCCAATCTCAGAGGTTGTTCCAACCTGAGTCTGCAAGGGCCACAGCACTCTTGGATGTGCACAGGCTGCTTTCCAACCCCAGTCTGCTCATGCAGGTTATATCTGCACATGCAGTACTCCTAGTCCCTGCTCTGAGTCATTTTCACATGGCTTTTTGGAGGAACTGGGCTTCATCTTTTCAGAGCTTTGACTGCAGTTATGAGTTATGGTTGGTTGGTTTCTGGCTTATGTTTTTACCAAACATAGGAATGGAGTGGTAATGGTGAAAGAGAACTTTCTTAAAACTTATCTGTGAAATAACAAATCCTAAAATGTTACAATCTGAATTGAACATCTGCTTCTGCTTGGCTATGCATCTCTTGAAATAGAACTACCAGGACAGGCTTTGCAATTTGTTCCCCCTTAGAGAATGAGTAATAAAGAGATTCTTATCTCCACTGAGACCAAATGAAGAGCTGGCATTTCATACATGTATATTATTGCACAAAAGTTATTCATTTGAGCTAAGTGTGCAAACTCCTAATCATATTAATTTAATTAAATAATGAAGTTAAGTAGCAGCTACTCTGGAATTTACAAGACATTTTTTTCCTCTCTTGCTTCTGGTTTCCATGTGTAATAAGTGTTGCAGTACATGCAATGCATTTCAAATTAAGATAAAGAAGAAAAAGTATCAAGTGACATACAGAGCAAAGATCTGTCTGGATTAATAAACATTCAAGCAGTGCTCCCATATCTAATTTACAGTTATTCTACAAGAAAACAAGTCCAACATTTTTAGTATTGATCAGCTCTCCATATCAAATACCCACAACAAACCTGGAAGGGAGGAAAATCTTTCTGGTTATTACGGCTTTGGGCTAGGCAAAAATTTACAAGCATTCAGCACGTTAAGAACTGCCATCACAAAACAGAGAAATGTTCTCTTTCTTGATACGCTTCTTTCTTGTTGACTAATGTTGGATAGTTCAGAAAGGGTGTGTGCCTCCATGATGCATTTGGATTCCTCTTATTTGCGCATAGTGCATTATATTCAGCTTATGATTACAGACCCATTTGTTACCCAAAGGCTAACAAAATTCTGCTTATTTTCCTTTTTGTGCATGTGCAGGACTAAAAACAGGATTACTAGGAAGACCTGATTTTTGTACTTTTCAAAAATTACATCTTCAGGCAACTAGTTTATTCCTGAGTAAGGGGAAGTGCTCATACTGTGATCATGTTTTAGTAATTCAATTCCAACCAATTTGTCCTATATTTTCATGCTGCAGGAAAAGAGAAACAGATAATATTCCTCCTGTATTTTACTTTTGTGATGATCTCTTTCCCTCCAAGAACCAGTGTGGTTCACATTCAGTCGTCTTTAGTTTTGTTGTGTCACGTGGGCTATTCAAAGTCAGATTTTGAAGGGTTTTGTCACGTATAGATGCCCTGTAGAATTTGCAAAGGCAGCTTCATAAAGCCAGCTGAAATTAGAGTACAGGGTGTTTGCAAGCATCCCACTTGTCATCTGTTTGCATCTTTAGGTGCCTGTCTTTCTGGAAATATCTGGCTTGGATGACTGATATGGGCTGCTTCATGGATTTGCTTCAGGCATGGGCAGTCTGGAATCATTGGAATTGTGTCCTTCAATCCGAGCTACTCTTCAGAAACTTATGAATTCTGACAATGATGTGGCTGCAGAAGCACAGGGTTCTTCATGAGTTGCAAAATCTGACTGGGACCTTCATTCAGCCTGAACTCTGTCACTTTGATACAAACATTTCCCTACTTTGTTGTACTGTGACATGATCCCAGAATTTCTGACTACTTCTCTGCTCCGAGTTCCAGTGCAACACATAACCTCCTGGAAGTAATGGGACCTTCTCACAGTGATGAAATGTTGGGCACTGGGACAGGGGCCCAGAGAGGTAATGAGATCTCCAGTGTTGGAAATTCAGACCTCACATGGAGAAGGCCTTGAATATGCAGATTTATACTGGCCCAGTAGGACAGTGGTCCAGTGATTTCTAGAGGTTCTGTGTAACCTAAATTGTGCTTCTATGAAGCTGCTGTCCTATCCGTATTCTTCGCACTTCCTGTGCTGCATAAGACAGGACATGGCCTGACCCAGAACCTGCACCGGCACAACAGGCGGTTTTCCAGATGGATATGCCTGATGGCTACCCTACTGAGATGTCACTATTCATCCTAAATTGAAAGCTGTTGTACTACTTGTCACCTGTCACTATGGGGACAGATTCTTTTGGGGATCCTCAGCAGAATGATGATGGCACTAATTTGTAGTTACAATTAATGCTATTTTATTTTATGATCAGCATAGCATAGAATTCTATGATCACAGTAGCACATGACTTTTGTAATTGGAATCAGTGTAGTCCGATTTTATAAGTAGCATAGCACTGAATTTTATAGCACACCTTAACTTATGGTTAACACCTGGACCCTCTGTAGATTGGGTCAAATCTTAATACTTGACTTGCCATATCAATATAACAATCATAATCTAGACTCAATCTTCAGAGGAAGTAGACAACAGTGGAGGTGTCCCTGGCCACTGAGGGATCACAGGTTTTTCTGTCCAGCAGCAGTTCGGGTCCAAGTCCCACTTAAGTCTTGTAACTGCTTGATTTTATAGACAGTGCTCTGTGTGCTGTTATGCTTCATTTTTCTGTGACAGGGTCATCACAACCTGGTTGTCCGGGAGCATGGGACCTTCAAGCCTGTAAGAAGGGAAGAAGGTGGCCTGGTGCCCAGAAACTTTGAGGCTAATATGGAGGTGGAGAAGTCTGCCTGGTGAACAGGACTTTCAAGACCTGATGAGGCAGGGAAAGGAGCCTGATACATGACAAGCTCAGTCTTAGAGAATGGCTGTTTGCCTTATAAAATGGCATTGGTTATGCTAACCATATTACGAGATGTCAGGAGCAGGGAGTACTGGGCACACAACTTTCAGTCTTCCCATTGCATGTTGCTTTGCAGTTGACTGTGTCAGTCCTGCTTACTCCATCTAGTTTTCCTAGGTCCTCTTGAGATATCCTCAAACTCTTCCCTATCTATAGGTAACCTACATAAATTTAAGTCATCAGCATATTTTGCCAGCTTAGCATTTAGACTCTCTTCTAAGTTAGTGAACCTCAGCAATCCTAGCATGGATCCCACAGGATGCTGCTGTTAGCCTCCTTCAGAGGTGAGAGTTGGCCATTTATGCCTCCTTTTCATTGTCAACCTCTTAACCAATTTTTAATGCCTCACAGGACTTTAACTGCTATTCTTTTGTTACTTCATTTCCTGGATAGTCACCTGCAAGAAACAGTATCAGAAGCCTTTCGAAAGCCTAACTAGACCCTATCCTCAGTTTATTCTTTATCCATTACTTTAACTTTTTTTGAGAATTTTAACAGTAGCTAGGCAGGGCTTCACCTTCCAAACCTGCTTGTTACATTGATCCGTTGATCTGTTCATGTTCATATTAAGTGATGTACATTGGGATTTAAAGATATTTAGTTGGTCCTAATCATACTGTTTTCAAAAGAAACGTAACAGAATTCTTATATTTATAACTTCAGGATAAGGCTCTGAAGAATTCCTTCTACAACAAATTTAGCCCCTCAGAAATAGCAGCAACTATACTGTACAGTGAAGTCAACCAGCTCCTGGTGTGTCTCTCCTTATAGGCTTATGAGCCCAGAGGAAAATTTTTAAGTGGTCTAGGAACCTTAAGAACTTCCAGGATTTTCTAGAATGAGTGTCCTGGTTTAAGGTAAAACAGGACCAATTTTGTTCAGTAACTTTGCTTTTCTGATAGGCCTCTTCTAACTACTGAAATTAACAGCATATTGTGCACACAATGTTCACTCTCAGAGTGATAAGACCTATGTTTATAGCTGATGCCAAGGCATGGTATGCAGAGAGGCTCTTGCTTATACTTATTGCTATAACAGCCAAGGCCAACCAACTTTGTTATTTGCCTCGTTGCAGGGTCAGAAGCAGAAAAGCGTAGAGGGGTCCAACGTGCAGGGAGGAATGGACAGGACAGGTGACCCAAAACTGACCAACAGGGTATTCCATCCCATCTGCCTCATGCTCAGTATAAAAGCTGAGGGATCAAAAGTTCAGCTGNTGTCTCTTTCTTCAATGGCCAACATCTAAGGAGGACTCTGTCTGTTCATCTGCCTTTGAACCTGATCCTGAATGCAGATCCGGAATCCAGTTCCCGTCCATCACTGAGTCCAGCCTGGGACTTCCCCAGTGCCAGCCGGTATTGTGATTGTCATCCTGGGAGCTTGATACAGTTTTGCATATATTTCATTATTTCCTTTTATTTTATTATTAATATTTCATTAAAGTCGTTTAGTTCCTTCTAAACTCATAAGTCTCTTTTTTCCTCCTCTGCCTTTCTCTTTGAAGAGGAGTAGAAGAATATTTATAGTCTGACCATGGAGAGACTAGTGACCACTGATTATCCACTGAGGATTTCATAACAATCAGGACAAAAATACTCTGAGAGGCATACTTGGCTTAACTCTCATTATCTTTCCTGACCTGCCTTGTTGCACACTATTGCTGCAGTGTAAGAAAATTTGAAATGAGCCTTTGTCCCATCTCACAAGCAGTTCTTCCTTGTCCTGTGGAGATTCAGTGAGGAATTCAATGCAATTCTGTCAGCCTTAGGTCAGTCTTTCTTGTGTTTGCCTCCTGGCACAGATGATTTATGTCACTGGTCTGAAGGAGAAGGGACATCTCCATGTCTGACAGTCTACTTAGTACACTAGGCAAACGTGTCCACTTCTTCACATGTGTAGTAGAACATGTGTAGTAGCACACGTGTAGCAGCACGTTTCTCAGGGACATGTGCCAATTGGGTCCATTTTGGGACAAAAAGTAATGTTGACACTTATAAATCTGATAGGCTTGAATTCCACCCTTAGTAATAAGGGCAGAGCTGTCAGAACTGTATCTCTGCTCTGCTTGGAGGATTTCCAGATATAGGATCAATACAGGTAAGCTTCTGATGGCTCAAGCACAAAAGTACTTTCTTAAAGCAGAGCTGACATAATATCCAAGTCATTGCCATTATTCATAAACATAAGGGATGACTCATTTTCCTCAAAGGAAATTGAAAGTGTTCAGTGTGCTGGCACACATGAACTTGCTTTAACACCAAGTCTTGTCTTTGTAATTTTTGCTTGGGAGACTATCCTTAACAGGAACACAGACTCCTAAGCAATTGACAGCTTGCTAGATTGAATGCATTTGCATGGAGGGCAGAGTTTTTATAGGTTTGCAGTCTACTTTTTCTCTCTGAGTACTGTCTGCAGAATGTCTTGGCACTTGCACTTTGGATAGATATCAAAGCTAAATGCCACACCTTTGTCCCACTCTGTTCCAGAGTTCATAGTGTGAACCTTTTTAAATGTACTGTGTGATTTTAATCCTCCCTCAGGGTCTATGAGAGCTGGTGTCCATGGTCCAGCATCTAGGTTTTTCTCTGCATCTAAATTAGTACCAGAGTCTAGCATCTAGATTGTTTTAGAGACATAAATGACTGGTCCACTTTCACAAAATTCCATTTTGGAAATTATTGGGAGCTGTTCTGATAAATTGCTAATTACAGAAAGCAAATTTTTCTGACCTTTTTATTCCAAGCTGTTGGCATTAATTTCACTCATGTGAAAATTACTATTTTGACCAGAAGGATTTGCTACCCAGCACTTCACTCATGGTGAAGAATCATAGAATATCTCAAGTGGGAAGGGACCCATAAGAATCATCAAGTCCAAATCCCTGCTCCTCGCAGGACTACCTAAAATTAAACTAAGAGCATCATTCAGATACTCCTTGAACTCTGACAGGCTTAGTGCCGTGACAACTTCCCTGGGCAGCCTCTTCCAGTGACTGCCCACCCTCTCAGTGAAGAATGTTTTCCTAGCATTCAGGCTGAACTTCCCCTGGTACAGCTTCATTCCACTTCCTCATGTCCTGTCCCTGGTCACCAGAGAGAGGAGATCAGCACCTTCCCTTCCACTGCCCCTCTTGAGGAAGTTATAGATTGTGATGAGGTCACCCCTCAGCCTTCTCT
>VUYV01001271.1:0-12449 GCA_008711295.1 Anarhynchus alexandrinus | reverse complement strand
GGTGTCCCAGCCTTTGTGTTTGCAGCCTGTGGGGAGTCTGGCTTGTCCCAGGCACACCACTGAGGCACCATTCCCTTGCGAGAGCTGGGTCTGGTCCTACACCCCCATGTCTCCCTTAAGGAAATCACTTAGGACAGCAGGGAGCATCTAAGACTGGAGAAGTTTTTTCAACTGTAATGTGGGGATTCTTTGTGGCTGCAGCAATAAAGATGTTCTCTCGATTTTAAGTTATCCCTGACCCACAGACTTGGGACACGGAAAAGCCCAATGTCTGGAAAGTTCATGACAGCTTTGATACCACTGTGGTTTCTCTCTCTTCTACTGAGAAGACAGTTGGCTGAATCAGTGCCAAGCTCTTGAATTCACTAAAGCTGATGGTGCTTGATTTATGGCCTTAACTGTAGGATCTGAAGGACTTGCCTAGAGGCATCCCGAACTCTGAGAGCTGGCAGTGGCTGCCCTAGTTCTCTGTGATGTGTGTGCATGTTCATGCTCACATACATGTTCCTCAGGCTGTGCTCATGTGTGCCTTTGCCTTCATAATATTGCAAAGCTGCAAGAAGGTCTCCCCAGAGCCTCTCTCGGCCTTTCTTCATAGGAGAGCTGGTCCAACCCTCTCATCATTTTTGTAGCCTTCCTTTGGACCTGCTCCAGCAGACGCCACAGACGCTTCCACAGTCAGTGAGGAGACATCAACTCAAGCACGGGACTTATCCCATCCCAGAGCAGATGTCCATGGTAAGAAGTGGAAGCACAGGATGTTCCACAAGAGCCCACAAGCACTTCTATCCCATGGCTAAACCTCATATCCATGTCCACGGTACTCAGGGACAGATGCATAGCAGGGAAAGGGCTTTTGTGTGTGTGCATGGGCTCAAGCTGGGTATGTTACTCTCATCAGCTGCAACTCTGGCTCTCACTGAGTGCAGATCAGTCCCTCAGCCACAAGGAGCCCTTGGAAACAGGCCGTGCAGAAGATGACTCTGTCAAGTCCACGTCCTGTGCCCTGGACAGTGTAGACAGCCTCTCTTTGTGACTCTTGAGTCTTTTCAATTAACTCCACATGACGAGAGGTCTCAATTTGAGGGTGAGTGTGTGTGTGTGTGTGTTGCCTAAGCCAGCTGTTTAGCGTGTCTTGAGTGAGCTTTACTGGAGTCTCCCAGCACGTGAGAGAAGTCCTCTGCCCACGCTGACACGCTTTGCACCAGAAGTGCTTGGGCCTCTCTCCTGTCACACAAAAGTTGTCGCCACTGGGCAACGTGCCTGGCAAAGGCAGGAAATGGAAAGATATTAATCCAGGAAGGCAAAACACAGCCCATAGCATTAGCTGGGATGTTTTTCATTCAAGAGGATCTTGTCAGCAAATAATGCCCTCTGCAAGGGATGCCTCTGGCAGCCTGGGGCAGTTAAGCTCCATGATAAAAGCCAGCCCAAGTCCCTGCTCTCTCATCCGCTTCTCTTGCCTCCTTCTCCTTGGGAACCAGGTGAGTCTGAACCCCCTTCTCTTTCTCTGTTCTCTCTAAAAGGAGGTCTCACTTCAGTGGACCTCTCAGCTGACTCAAGCTTTGTTTTCTGCCGGGTCATGGGGCTGTTTGTCATGGGAGAGGGAAGTGGGGAGAAGGTTAGACACAGAGGGAAGCTGGGACTGTGCTCATGTGGCTTCTGGACTCAGGGGCCAGGCAGCAGTAGCATAGGAGGTGGTGGTTCTTTTAGGGCCTTGTCAGGACGAGGCCAAGAAGTCCTCACACATCTCTGCACAGCCTCCATCACCCAGCCCTGCATGTTCTTTGGCTCCCTCATGGCGTTGTGACAGACTGCTCCTCACGCATGCCCATGTTTTGCTTCCTCCCTGCCCTCTCTCCCAGGTGCACCTCCAGCCCCAAGACATGTCCTGTTACGAGCAGTGCCAGCCCTGCCAGCCCTGCTGCCAGCCCTGCTGCCCAACCCCACTGGCCAACAGCTGCAATGAGCCCTGTGTCAGGCAGTGCCAGAACTCCACCGTCGTCATTGAGCCCCCTCCCGTGGTGGTGACCCTGCCCGGACCCATCCTCAGCTCCTTCCCACAGAACACTGTTGTGGGATCCTCCACCTCTGCTGCTGTTGGCAGCATCCTCAGCTGTGATGGAGTGCCCATCAACTCTTCCTGCTGTGACCTCTCCTGTATTTACAACCGCTACTGTGGCAGCAGATGCCCCCCCTGCTAAAGATGCTGGCAACGACTCTGGATAAGGACCCCTTGGAACTCAGAACATGATGCTGGACAAAGGATCACTCTTCATGCCATTGTTTTAAGAGCAGCTGACCATCTCTGGGTGCCCTTCATGGCCAGACTGAAGGAATCAGCCTGCCCTCTCTGAACACACAGTCACTGTTTACCTTTCCTATCTTCCACTCATCCTTTTTCTCTCTGTCCTTTGGTGCTCCCCTCAAAGCCAGCTGTCAGGATCTCAGAAGCCAGCCTGGAGGGACCTGCTAGCCTGTCTGCCTTTGCCAGGCGGGTCAACAGGTGCCCTGTGGGAACTCTGCCACAGGAAAAGGGGAACACATTCTTGGCTGCTCCTGCTGCTCCCCACACTGGGGCCTCCACTTGCTGTGACTTCATTTCCCTCTTCAGACTCATTAAACAGTTGCTGCAACCCAACCTGTGTCCCTTAGGTGGTCTTTCCGTCTGCACACTGACTGCTGGGGGAGAAAGCCTTTGCTTTGAAGAGGAATTAGGTGGGGGGACAGAGACAGATCTAGAGGCCATGGTCAGCACACCTGGGCATGAGCAGCAGGGACAGCTTCCCCATGCAGCCCTATCACCCTTCAGTACAGCGTGTGGCTTGGCCCATCTCTTGCCAACATGCGCAGGGCTGAGGTGTTCACAAGTCCGTGAAGTCATGGCAGTGACAGTGGGATTGCATTCAAGCCTCAGCAGGATTTGTGAGCTGTCTCTGAATGGCACAGGGTACGCACCAGCCCAACAACAGTGCTGACTGTGCGGTGCCTTTCTCCAGGCACCAAGCTCCTTCAGCATTCCCAGAGCCCTGGGGCTGAAGTGGCCCTTGTGCTGCGTGCAGCACCACTGATCCCCACACACAGGCCAAGGTCTTCCCTCAACCGCAGACTCTGTGCCCATGTGGTGTGGGAGTGTGCCCTCACACAAACGCCACACACTGACAGCACCACAGGACCAGGGCAGAGGACAGAGTGATTCCTGCGTGGGGTGAAGACTGGGGCCACCTCTCCCCAGGCCAGGTTCTGTGGGAGGCAGTGCTGAGTCAGGTGGTAACACGGGGACAATGAGCATCAGGACCAAGCCCACCTAGGCCCAATGCAACCATGGGTCTCAGCTCTGGTTTGGCCCCTGGCCCAGGGTCTCTGTGAGAGCTCAGGCCTAGTGCAGGCCTGCACCAACTCTGCCTATCTCTGCCTGTGTCTGGCCTGGGCTACTACTGTCCTGCTGGCCTGGCCAGGCTCCTAGGTAGTCCCTGGCAGTTGGTGGATCGAGCCTTTACCTCGTCCTCTCTCCAGAATGACCTTCTCCATAACTTTTCCAGGGACTGAGGTTGGACTAACAGGTCTGGAGTTCCCTGGGACATCCCTCATGCTCTTGTAAATTGGAATAACATGGGCTGGCTTCCAGTCAGCAGGGACCTCCTCAGACTCCCAAGACCTTTGGTAGATGACCAAGAGGGGTCCTGCTGTAGCATCTGCCAGCTCCTTCGGTACTCTGCCATGAATCCCATCTGTCCCCACAGACTTATGAACAATCAGCTGATACAACTGTTCCCTTACAAATCCAGTGTCCACAAACGGAAAGTCACTGTTCCTGCACTCGTGCTCCTCCAACTCAGAGGACCAGGCAGCCCAAGGTCTTTTGGTATTATTAAAGACTGAGGCAAAAACAGTATTGAATGCTTCCAGTTTTTCATCATCTCTATTAGTCAGGTGACCACCTTCAACAAGTATTGGCCCAATGTTTTCTTTAGAAATCCTCTTGCTCTCAACACATTTAAAAAAGCCTTTCTTGTTGTCTGACACAAGACGAGCCAGTTTCAGCTCTAATTGAGCTTTGGCCTTTCCTGTCTTCTCCCTGCACATGCAAACCACAGCTCTGTAACTTTGCTGCGAAGCCTGACCTTCCTTCCAGAGATAGTACAATTTCTTTTTCCTCTTCAGTTCCACGAGATCTTCTGCCCTGCTTGCTGAACTTACTGAACTTACTTACACAATTGCCTGCTCCTGTGCTTTTAAAAGGTGGTTCTTAAATACTGAATACCACTTGTAGATTCCTAAAAGCAGATTTGCAGGGGACAATCTCAGGGTGGATGCTGGTGACTTCTGGCACCAAGTGCAAGGCTTCCTGCCCCGCCTAAGGGCTTACAACTACAAAGGAGGTTCACTGACCTCAAAACCCCTTCTAGGAAGGCAACGTGCTGGGCTGCCTCTGTCAAGTGCCTGTACACTAATGCACACAGTATGGGGAATAAACACAAGGAGTTAGAGATCTGTGTGCAGTTGCAGGGCTATGATCACGTTGGGATCATAGGGACAGGGTGGGATGGCTCCCCCGACTGGCATGTTTCAGTGGAGGGACACAGGCTCTTTTGGAAGTACAGGCTGAGAAGATGAGGAGGGGGACTTGCCCTTTCTGTGAGAGAGCAGCTGGAGTGCCTGGAGCTCTGCCTGGGGATGGCTGATGTGCCAAATGAGAGCTCGTGGGTAAGCACGAAAGAGAAGACAGATAAAGAGGACATTGTAGAGGGTGTCTCCAATAGACCACCTGACCAGAAAGAACCAGCAGATGAGAGCCTCCACAGGCAGGTAGAAGCAGTCTTGCCTTCACAGACCTTGGTCTTCATGGGGAACTTCAACGACCCCAATATCTGCTAGAGGGACAGCCCTGCAGGACATAAGCAAGCCAGGAGGTTCCTTGAGTGCATGGATGACAAATTCATAATACAAATGACAGAGGATCCATTAGGACAGGTGATCTGCTTGTCCTCATACATACCAAGAAGGAAGGGCTTGTTGCAGATGTGAAGATTAAAGACAGCCTGGGCTGCAGTGACTGTGAAACGGCGGAGTTCAGGATCCTGAGGGGAGTGAGGAGGGGAAACAGCAAGCTCACAACCTGGGCCTTTAGGACAGCAGACTTTGGTGTCTCTCAAGACCTGCTTGGAAAATTCCGGTAGGATAAGGCACTGGAGGCAACACAGGCCCAACAAATATGGTTAATATTCAAGGACCACCTCCTTCAAGCTCAAGAGCAGTCCATGCCAATGAGCAGAATGTCAGGAAACATGCCAGGAGACCTGCATGGATGAACAAGGAGCTCCTGGCCAAACCAAAACACAAGAAGGAAGCAAGGATGAGTAACCTGGAAGGAACACAGGGACACTGTCCAAGCATGCAGGGATGGAGGTTAGGAAAGCCAAAGCCCAAGTGGCACTGATTCTTGGAGTGGATGTCAAAAGCAACAAGAAGGGCTTCTGTAAGGACACAGGTGACAAAAGGAAGGCTGGGAGAAATGAGGTCCCACTGCTGAATGAGTGGGCCTTCTCTGATGCTGCACAGCCTGACAACACAGGCCATGGAAAGGCTGAGGTGCTGAATGCCTTCTTTGCCTCATTCTTTAAGAGTAAGATCAGTCTTGAGGAATCCTACCCCTTCAGACCAGAAAGAATGGAGACAAATCCTTGGTGGAAGAGGATAAGTTCAGGGAATACTTAAGCAAACTGGAGGTGTCCCTCAAATGTTTTACATCTTGTAGACAATGGTAATGCAGGTGTTTTACAAAGAATACATCTTCCCCTGATTATCTGTGTGCCATGACAAGAAATGATTTTTCTCTTCAAGCATTACACTGTCCACACATAATATCTCGGTGGTGGTAGAGGGCCCACGTAAATTTGATTTTCAGCATCATTGAAATAACAGGGGAAATAACTGTTGGAGCCCTCCGTACCCATAGCTTGGGGAAGGCTGCTTAGTTTCATGGGTAAAAGATAAAAAGAGTCTATGAAACCCAGCTTTGCAGCGCACCTGCACCCTACAACTGACCACTGAAGTGAATTGGAAGGGAGAGGAAGACGTGGCACATCGTCACACAGGGAAGCCTTTGGGTAACCAGCCACGGACTGCAGGGCTGGAAGATGGTGCGCCCATTCCTGTCAAAGCAGCCACGGGGAACCCCACCAATTTACCTCAGGCCAAAGTCACTTAGCCACACTGCGCCCATCCGGCACTTGAGCTGAGTCTTCTGGCGGCAATGACACATTCCTGCCCCACAAATCCTGGGACCTCTCAATCCCAGCACTCAGAAGAAGACTGTGTGGGGGAATGTGAGTGGCATAAGCCAGGAAATGAAAAGGCAGCATCGGGAAAACAACCACCCAGCCCATGTCATTAGCTGGGATGTTTTCTGTTCATCATGAGCAGCTCAGAAAATTGCCACTTCCGTGGGCCTGGGGCAGGTCAGGGCCACCATAAAAGCCAGCCCAACTCCTCGCTCTCTCATCCCCTTCTCTCTTCTCCTTCTCCTTGGGAACCAGGTGAGTCTGAAGCCCTTTCCCCTTGCTCTTTTCTCCCCATGCAGATGTGTACTCCTCCATCTTATGCTGGGCTGCAATTCTGCTTGCCATGAGAAGGGGAAGAGGGGTGAAGGTCTGACTCAGAGAGTGTCCAGGACTTGGTTGAGGGAGCTCTTCTTTGAAGAGACAGGCAGCAGCCTTGTTGGGTCTGGGTTATCCTTACAGTACTGTGTCTGGTAACGGCTTTGCCTCTCAGCACACTTTCTATCTGCTGGCTCAGCAGGTGCCTTTGACATGCTTGTGGTGGAATGACAGACTCCTGGTAGGCTGCTGCTCATCTGCCTATGCTCTATAGCCTCTCTGCCCTCTCTCCCAGGTGCACCTCTGGACCAGAGATATGTCCTGCTACGAGCAGTGCCAGCCGTGCCAGCCCTGCCAGCCCTGTGGCCCGACCCCGCTGGCCAACAGCTGCAATGAGCCCTGTGTCAGGCAGTGCCAGAACTCCAATGTAGTCATCCAGCCCTCCCCCGTGGTGGTGGCCCTGCCCGGACCCATCCTCAGCTCCTTCCCACAGAACACCGTTGTGGGATCCTCCACCTCCGCTGCCGTTGGCAGCATCCTCAGCTGTGATGGAGTGCCCATCACATCTGGGTGTTGTGACCTCTCTGGCATTTCCAGCCGCTACAGTGGCAGAAGGTGTCCCCCCTGCTAAATCCGCTGCTCACAGACTTGACAAGGACTCCCAGGAACCTAGAAGCTGATGCTGGACTGAGGACAAAGCTGCTGGCCATCGATTCCAGAGAGGCTGTGCATCCAGTCCTGCCCTTCCGAAGGAGGGGTGCTGGGGCTCTCTGAAGACATGACCAAAGTCTAACTTCCCTGCCTTATTCTCTCTCCCATCTTTTTCTTGTCTTCTGTTCTCCTGGGCCATAAGACCCACAAAGCCAACATGGGGCATCTGCTGGCCCTCTGTGCCATCTCAGTCATGGGCAATGGGCACAGACTTTTGGCAGCTGCTGGTGCCCTCCCTGCTCTGGCTGCCTCCTCTACAGGTGAACTTGTTTCCCACTTCAGAGTCATTAAAGTTATCTGCATCCTGACCTCCGCCTCCACGTAATGTATTCATGGTGGACATTGTCTCGTATTGCCAAGGAAGAAAGGCTTTGCCAAAGACATCACAGCTGTCTGGGGTGCCTGGCCTTCCCCCATGCATGAAGTAGCTTTCCCCAAGGCCAGTTCTTCTCCCGGCAGGGCCTGTTGCCCACCTCTGCCTGGTGGTCTGCTCCCCCACCAAGGTCTTGCATAGAGCTGCGAGGCCTGGTCCCACTGCAGCAGAACTGGGGCAGGACTGGGGAAGCCCATGAGCTATTGGCAAAGAAGGGCTTTAAGGATGGGCAGAGTGAGTGCACTGGGGAGATCAGATCCTCCAGATCTCAGCACATGGCCAAGCAGCACCTGGAGGGTCCACAAAGAGGTCCTGAGTAGTTTTAAATATTATTGTAATCACGTAATTGCAGGATGGAGCATTGCCAGATGGCAAGTTATCCACCTTTCTTTGCACTCCGACCTCTGAGGGACTCATCCCTCAAGCTCACCAGCCAGCAATGGAAAATCCTGGCACAGGCGTGCTTTTTACACACATGGAACACATCTCTTATGGCTGCCCGGTGGCTAACAATGGCAGCACCTGGTTTAGCCTAAGAAATGCCGCAGCTGCTTTCTGAGAAGATTTCTAACAAACCCATCTGGCTGGCACCTTGCTTCCTGATGCTGCACTTGCAGAGCACAGCCAGGAGCTGGACTCCTTCCAAGGGAGGCAGGTCACAGTGAGGGGACCTGGATCGGAGCCTTCCAGGCCAGGTGAGGACCCTTGGAAAAGGCCAGCCCTGCTGGGAGGCTCTCAGGCCATAAGGCTCATCCTCCTGGTGCCTGTGCAGCACTGGGCTCAGCCTTCTGCCACCACTCCTGTGGCTCTGGAGACTGCTCCAGTGCTAAAAGCAGATGAGGAGATGGTCACCTCAGCAGGGCAGCTCCGTGAGCTCGAATGAGCCAGGCTAACTGACAGATGTCAGGGCTTGGACCAGGCAATATGGAATCTCCTCCTGATGCCAGCTGCTAATTAATATTTGGCTTTTGAAGAGAGAGTATTTATCTTCAGGAAACTTCTTCACCAGGCCAGCTTCCTCCCTGGTGTCCCAGCCCCAGCATTTGCAGCCACAGGCCATCTGGCTCACCCCAGACACACAACCCGTTGCTGCCCTGTGAGCATGTCAGGGCGGCACCTCTCCCTGCACTGAAGCTGGAACTGCTCCCACACCTCCACAACTGCCCTACAGCCATGACCAGGCATGGGCCAGAACTTGCAAAACTTTGGCATCATTTGGTCTTGTAAAGTGGAGAACCCCTGGAGCTGCAGCAATAGGGGTGGTCTCGAGCTTTGACTTTGTCACTCGTACATGGACTTGCCTGAAGTTGTCAGGGGCACAGAGGCAGAGAGGTGCCGGGGGAGTCCTGGTTGTCCGAGTGTGGGGAGAGGCTGTGCTTCCTCAGGTGCACGTGCATCTGTCTGTGCCTGAGGACGTATTTGTGCCTCTGGGTTTGCATTTGTGTCGGCATTTGCAAATGCACATGTGAGAGTGAGTGTCTGCCAGTGTGTGTGGGAACAAGGGCATTTCTGTGTGTGTCTCTGCGTGTGTTTGTGTCCACGCACATTTTGGCAGCTGAGCAAGTGAGTGTGTGTGTTGTCAGTTTGTGTGTGTGTCTGCGGGCACACGTGTGTGCAGATGAGCACATCTATATCTGTGTTTGTACAGGAGCTTGTATTTATGTCTACATGCAAGTGTGAGTGTGTGAGGGTGTATAAGCACATGTGAACACTCATGTGATGACACGTCTGGGGGTGAATGTGTGTGCACACGCAGGGGTTCCTGTGTAACTGGGTGTGCATGCACCTGTGGTTTTCTGTGTGCTGCCATGTGAATGAAGGGAGGATGGAGTTCCTGGCCATTCTCTTTTGCAGAGATTGCACATCTCCGATTCCCCTTGCAAAGGAAGGCAGGAGGAGATCAGACTGAAGGCATGGCCCATGTCTGCCTTTCTCTCCTTCTGCTCTCTTCTTTTCCTCTCCTCTCATGTTGGCTTCTGATCGCCTTTGGTCTACCCAGGCCAGCCATGGGGGGAACCTGCTGCCCCTCTCCCTCCTCAGGGCAAGCTGAGGGACGCCCTGCAGGAACTCTGCTACAGCTAAAGGCACCAAATCTCCACTGTCCCTGGTGCTCTCTTCATGGTGGCACTCCACTGGGAGTAACTTTGGTTTTGTCCTTTGTGGTGTGAAAGTTCTGCTGCATCCCAGCCTCTTTCTCTGTGTTGCCCTTCCCTGTGTGGACTCTCCCCAGCGCTCAGTGAGCACGGTGTTAGTCTGGGGTGATGAGAGTGGAGGCAAAAGGGGATTCTTCACTGTCCTCAGAGGCAAGAGAGTGTGGGACACAGTGCTGAAAATGCTGATACGCTGATATAAAATCTCCTTTTCCTCTCAATTGCTATTCAGGGTGAGGGAGGGGCGTTGGCTTTTGAAATGAATGCCTTTACCTGCAAATAAACCTGTGAGCAACTTGACTCATTCAACCTCGTTTCTGTGTGCAGAATCAGCCTTTGCAGCCTGCAGGAGTCTGGGCTGGGAGCAGACACACAATCCTCTGCTGCGGCATTGCTTCTGGCATAGGAGGTGGCAGGGGTGGTTCCAGACAGCCAGGTCTCCCTGAAAGAGACCACAAAGACCACCAGGGAGATTGTCATGCATTCTTTGTTTCTACCACTGAGGTAGATGAGACACCTGCTAATATGAGGCTGATATGAGGCACAGGGATTCCCCATAGTGGGACCTGCCTGGGTCGAGCTTTTTTCTTGTCTGTGTGTTTGTTTTGTTTTATCATTTGTCATGGACATAGGAGAAGGAAACTTACAACATCTCTTTCCATCAAATGCCACGGCTGAAGTCCTAGAGGGAAATAGCACAATGGAACCAGTTTTCAGGTGTCTCTGTCTCTAGACAAGGGATGTCCACTTGCTGTCAATAAGGATGGATTAATAACTGCAGTTATTAATAGTGGTCAAGATGAACAATTTACTAATATGTACATGCAATGGCCCTTGGATGTTGGACTGCAGAATTATGGCCGTACAGGGGAAGCAGCGCTGCCAGGGCAGAGCTGAGGGCCCCTTCCCACACCCTCAGCCTTGCACAGACATATCCCCTCCCTCCCCTGGGTTGTTGCACAGCCGAGGAAGCTCCCTGCACCAGGGTGTCACGCACAGCACAGAGGTACAAGGCACTGTCCGAGGCCTCGACTTCCTCCAGCTGCAGGAGGCTCTGTTTCCCTGTGGTGTTCAGCCAGGTGGTGAGGTGGCCGCGCTGCTTGTGACCAGCTGCTGCCTGATACGAGATACGCTGCGGGCCTTGTCCTTTCCTCTGCTGGTACCACAGCAACGCCTCAAAGCCAGAGGTTTGGTATGTGCAGGTTGTTTGGAAGGTGTCTCTCTGCTTCACTGTGACTTGTCCTTCTTGCTGGGTGTCAGTGGTCTGTCAGCAGCTGTGCAGGGAAGCACTCTGGGAAGTAAACGAGGAATGCAAAACCCTGGTAGAGATGGCTCCCTGTCCCTTGCCCTGCAGGAATATCCCCAGGCCTGGGGACAGTCAGGTGGAGAGGAGTTTGGGGCAGCAGCTTAGAGCTCTCATCATAGCATGGAGCCTGAGAAAAGCTGTGCTGTGTCCCTGCTCCTGTTCCCACTGCTCACAGGACCAGGGAACAGCCTGTCATGCCTGACCTTCATGTGCTGCGACCAGCACCCTTCCAGCTGGTAGAGGGTCCATGGACCTGTGGCAAAAAGATTCATCCTGCTTCCCTATCCCACTCATCTCTGAGGGCTCCTAGCTCCCTGCGCATACGCAATGCTGCGCTTGAAAAGAGGGATCCCTCTGTCGACAATCAGGAGAAAACTGGAAGCCACGGCAGACATGTGCCAACCAGGAGGCAGAATGGGACACCCTATTAATGTCAGTGGCACGAGAGTTTTAAAGCCCCTGTAAAAGCTTTGACAGGATCTGCTGATTTGCATTGGAAAGGGAGAGTGCAGAGAGAGCTGAGGTGATGTGAGAGCCCAGAGAGAGCTGAGGTCTCCTATGGTGACAGCAGGTGAGATCAGAAGAGAGAGGCAGAGAGAAATGGACGGAAGGCGAGAGAAAAGATGGAGAAAGGGTCTGAGGTACCTCTTCTCTCTCCTTTCAAACACTAAGAACGTCTTGAGAGAACACATGCAAAACCACAAATGCGAGCTGATATTTCCCAGCATTTTCCTGTTATTCAGGAGTAGTTCTCTGCATAATCATGATAACGGTGTCAAGGGTTTCCTTGGGAGAAAAAGAAGTATGTGCTGATGAAAGAACAGTACTTACCCAGCAGTTGCCCCAGGAAGGCCGTGAGGACGAGATAACTGAGGTGTATGTCGAGACCAACCTGCCAGTTGGTCGAGTGAGAGAGAGTCAGAAAACCACCTCCAGCCCTGAGATAACAGAGCTGCTGGAAACGACTCTGTTGGGGGAGCAAAGAAGCGGGGAAGAGCAGTGATGTGTTCTTCCTGTGCCTGAAATGCTCCTCCTGGGTTTCTGCCTCCTCCAGCAGCAACATCTGGGGCTCCCTCAGCCAGTGGCCTTCTCAACCTTTCCCCATTAAGAGTCCCTGGTGTCTGTTGGGGCCACAGTGTTGGGAAGGGGTTGTTGCCAGTCACATCGCAGTGGAGTTCTCACCTCCCCAGCTAGAATCGCCTGCTCTTCTGCACACCTACTGCTGGTCATTTGGGAGGTCAGGGATTTCTTCCCCAATGAGGTTTCATATCTTCCCCTGGCGTCCTCAGCTCTCTGAGGACACTGCTATT
>VUYV01001269.1:0-21879 GCA_008711295.1 Anarhynchus alexandrinus | reverse complement strand
ACCATATGACTAAGAGCATCATCCAGACAGTCCCTGAATTCTGACAGGCTTGATGCTGTAACCACTTCCCTGGGGAGCCTGTTCCAGTGTGTGACCACCCTCTCAGCAAAGAACCTTTTCTTAATGTCCACTCTGAAATTCCCCTGACGCAGCTTCATTCCGTTTCCTCGTGTCCATGATTTAGGCTTCAGCATCAAGCCCTGCTCTCAGTTTGCCCAAAGCTTGAGGGAAAGGGGTGTGTTCCGAAACGGAATGGTGCATCATTAAAGCGAGCTGTGAAATAAAGGGCAGAAAACGAAAGTCTATTGGGAACAGACTGGAGCTACAGGAAGCTTGTTTGAAGACAGCATCTTCCCCTTTGGTTTCTTTGGGCCTGGTATGAGATTAGCACTCCCAGAACAGCAGATCTTTTGCAATGGCTAAGGAGAGACTTCCCCACATCACATGTGGGCACACATACACACACACAGAGAAGTACTGTTGCAATAGGCGAATCAGAAATGCGAGAAGCAAATCAGGGTGACAAAGAACATCTCCTCAGAAGAGAGCTCCTGGCCTGAAGAGCACGTCTGCCTGCCAAAATATAAGCACTTGTCAACACCAACTTCTTTTCCCAGTGGGCCAGGCCAGGGTAAACTTGCTGCAAGCTTAGCTATTTGTTCCTTTGGGGAGCAAAAGTTGCCTTGCATCTTCACCAAATGAAGCCAGAGGTTGCTGCATGCAGCAACCTCTAGTGCAAACTGTAGCCTGTAGTATTTCTTCCTTAAGATAACATCAGGTGCCAGCACAGCGCCATAACAGTAACTCTGGAAACAACCAAGGCTTTTGCAGCCGTGGTGAGTTAATGGTGGCAGACCAATAGCTTGTGGTATTGATTTTTGCGATACATCTGCCCTTGTGCTCTGTGCTTCAGCCTGACAAAGACAGCCGCCAGCTCTTGCCAGGTCTGGATATCTCTTCTTCTGGAAGCAGCCATCTCGGATGAACATCACTTTGCCAAACCACAATTAGCCAGAGGCAGTGCCAGAATCTCAGCAGCTTTCTCTTAAAAGGGAGCATGTAAAAGGGAAACTGGCCAAAGAGCTAACTTCCATAACCATGGAAAAAAACGCCCCCAGGAAGAAAAGTTCCCTGCTTGCCTCTTCAAGTACATTGCTGAAATAAAATGGCTGAAGTAGCACCGTGCTCTGATTCCCATTCACAACAGACCCCTGTAGACCATTCTCCCAGGAAACGTATTGCCTTATTCTGCTTTGGTTACTGCCTTACTGATGGCTATCTTGCACAAAGAAAACCACAGGGAGAATGCTGCTTTCAAACAAGTTTCCTGTAGCTGCAGTCTGTTCCCAGAACTGTGTCAGGGAGCTCCTGGGATGAAATACCACCCTTGTATTTCTACATATCTCAGTGACTTGAAGCGTTCCACACCTGCACAATGAAAACGAACTTTGCTTGTTATCAGTTTCTGTGGGCTTGTGGATTTTTATTCCCATTTCCTGTTCTTGGGTTCCACTAGCGAATGTTAGGTGCTGTGGAGGGGAGAAGGAAAAGCAAATGCAAATAAAGGAAGAGCTTTGTATACATTCCCAAAAGAGCAGACAGAAAAGGTCACATAACACATATTAAAAACAAATAGCTGGAAAAATAAACAGGATGCCTTGAAAATGAACCAGATGACTCAAAAGGGACAGGAGGAATATAGAGGAAAAAAAAAGAATAAAAGTGAACGTAGGATAACATGGTTAAAGCAAGATAGTTCTTACAGAAAACTCAGCTGCAGCAAAAAGCAGCAATACGCCTCTACAGAGGAAAAAACAGTTGCACAGAAATAATATAGGGAAAACAAATACGGTCATAAATTCACTCAGAGGTCCAAGATTCCCTTGGAGGAGAGGTGGAGAAACATTCTAAAAACCAAAGATGCTGTAATGGCTTTCACAAATCCCTGATCCAGCGTTGAGTGATTTCTGTTTCTCACCATTTATGTTAGTCTCCTACATGTCCCAAGCCATCTGCATTGCCATATTTGTTTGACAAGGTGTGTATATACAGCAACTTCTCTGGGTCACTGAATGCAAGGGAAAGCTGGTTTCCCATGAAACCTTTTACAAAAACTAGGAGTTTTTTGAAGAAATACATCAGTTTGAACAAAAATGTTTCTTCCTGTAATATGGATATGGATATGGAGATAGCTGAAGAAGCTGCAATTCCAAAGCTAAAATAACACTACTCAGGAGCTAAAACTGACATTGTCCTGTTCTCGCTAAAATACGGAGACTGTTGTCTACTCTGGACCCTGTATCTATCTGCCTGTCTCAGAATTTTAAAAAGCCTTGCTGTCATTTCCTATCGGAAAATAAATACACTTCAAAACCTCAAAATCTTTTGCTAAACAGCATGGTTGTTTTCCTAGTCCAAGAGCAATACTCTCCTCTCTGGTAAATTCTGTACTGCATTGGAACCCCGTGGCTTGTTCTCTGAATGTTGATTTTAAACCAGCTTTCATGGGCAGCTGTGGTAAATAAACCCCTCAGATGGTTTTTCATGCCACAGGGGGTGGGGAGGGACAGGGTCAGATCACACACCGCAGTGATCCTGCTCCAGCAGAGTTAGACATTCAGAAGAACTGCATGTGAACTCCTCAGATCTCAGTTTAACAGCATGCTACCAGACCAGGCCCTGAAAACTTTCGTATGTCTGAACTGGATTATTTTCCTAAATTCATGATACTCATTAGCCAGCGCAGATGATGAGTGTGCAATGAGGTAAAGAGGCACTGGGATAGGGGCAAGGCATCTCACGCCCTACCATAAAGCCATAAATGAGTGGTAGGTATTGTAGTAAAATCAAGGGAAGAGAAGGGAGTCTGCAGATCCTATATTATTAACATAAAGCTAGAGTTTAATAAGTTAAACCTGGCAACCATAACCATTATATGACTATGTTGGCAATCATGCTGAGGTGTATTTTAATGTTAACATCTGTATCGTTTGCATATCTTTAAAATAAAACTACAGTTCAGCCAGGGTTTTATGGCAAAATTGTTATTTCCTGATAGTTTTATTTAGTTTCAGACTTTATTTGCAGGCTGCAAAACAATAAAACCTTTGAAGAAAAAAATATATAAAATGAATAAATAATGAAGATTACGAGACATCTCCATGCCTTTAAAAATATATTTGTTTAAATGAATAAAAAGGCAAAAAGCCAAAATGCAACATAACCAAGTAAAAATAGAAGGTTAATGGTGGATGAAAGGCAGTAATTTCACTCCATGTTGCACAAAGAGAGTCTAACCCAGTGTGGAATATCCCCTGTGTCCCAGACATGAAGTTACTGAGCCTATCCCCAAAAAATAGGTTCAACTTTATTAACTCTAAAAGCTCAGGCACACAAAAACCCGCTTCATTTAGGGGCTAGTCCAGAGCCCTTCCACTCGCGCTTCTATTTTGCAGAATTAGAATCCTCTGGGACAATCACTATTATTTTATATTAACTGTTGTCAGCCATCTGAGTCAGCCATTATTGGTTCAGAAGCCCAGGTCATCCTCATATCACTTCTAAATCTGAAGTAACTGCATTTGAACCAGTTTAGTAGATCCAGGTATTACTGAAATTTGAATCTGTCCTAACATCTTGAGGTCCTTTCTGAGCTCCATGAATGGTGTGTTCACTGCACTGGTGTGCCATCATCCACTCTTGACATCACTACCCCACCACACCCTGCTTTACTTGGTCTCTAAATAAATACTTTACTGCTGTCTTTTTGGCTGTCTGGTACTTACCATCAGCCCTGAATTGACATACAAAGCCCAGCTATAACAAAGAGAATACCACAAGAAAATAATCAGTGTCTGGAGAAGGGCTCAGAATCACTAGGGGAAAAAGTGAACACCATGTGGAGAAAAGGAAAATAACACATTATACCAGTACAACAGGAAATTCAGGCCCTTCCCCTGGAAGAGCAAAGGGGAGTGGGCGGTGTGGCAGTGCTGATGAGAGGGTGAAAAGTTGAGAGTAATCATGCATCCTTCCCAGCACAATTCTCTTCAGTGCATTCATTATATTTGTTTACTGCTGCCTTTTTCTGCAAGCATCTGTTTTGTGTGGCAGTGTGTAACACAAAGGTCCAGTTGTGAGAATTCGTGATCCAACAAGCTCACGTCGAGAGGCTGAGCTGGGGAATTTAAGCGTTTAATAGGAATCAATCATAGAATCATAGAATACCAGGTTGGAAAGGACCTCAAGGATCGTCTGGTCCAACCTTCCTTGGCAAAAGCACACTCTAGACAAGAAGGCCCAGAATCCTGTCTCGCTGAATCTTCGAAGCATACAATGATGGGGAATCCACCACTTCCCCGGGGAGATTTTTCCAATAGCTGATTGTTCTCACTGTGAAAAATTTCCTCTTGTGTCCAATTGGAATGTCCCCAGGAGTAACTTGTACCCATCACCCCTCCATGTGACTCCTTGTAAAAAAGGTAGTCTCCATCTTCTTTGCAGCCACCCTTTAAATACTGGAACATGGTGATATGGTGTCTCCTAAGCCTTCTTTTCTCAAGGCTCAACAAACACAATTGTCTCGCCTTTCCTCATATGGCAGGCTACCCAGTCCTTTGATCATCTTGGTTGCCCTTCTCTGGACCCTCTCCAGGCTGTCCACATCTTTTTTGTATAGCAGGGACCAAAACTGAACAGTGTTCGAGGTGTGGCCTGACAAGCCCTGAGTGGGTTAATGACCTCTTTTTCTCTGCTGGTGATGCAACTGAGCATCCTGTTGGCTTTCTTTGCCTCTGTAGCACACTGTTCACTCGTATTGAGCTTGTTGTCCACTGGGACCCCCACGTCCCTTTCCACAGAGCTGCTCCCCAGGCAGGCAGATCACAGTCTGTGCTGCACTACTGGATTATGTTTTCCCAGGTGCAAGACCTTACACTTGTCCTTGTTGAACTTCATAAGGTTCTTGTTAGCCCACTCTTCCAGCCCATCCAGGTCTTCCTGCAGGGTGGCTCTCCCTTCCAAAGTATCCACTTCCCCACTCAGTTTGGTATCATCAGCAAACTGGCAAAAAAGCCAGGAAGCCAGTGTGGATGAACAAGGACCTCCTGGACAATCTCAAACAGAAAAAGGAAGCCTACAGACGGTGGAAACAAGGACAGGGAGCCTGGGAGGAATACAGAGAAATTGTCCGAGCAGCCAGGAATCAGGTTAGGAAAGCTAAAGTCCAGACTTAAATCTGGCGAGGGCCATCAAGGGCAACAAGAAAAGCTTCTATAGGTATGTCAGTGACAAAAGGAAGACTAGGGAAAATATGGACCCTCTCCGGAAGGAAAGGGGAGACCTGGTCACCTGGGACATGGACAAGGCCGAGGTACTCAACAACTTTTTTGCCTCGGCCTTCACTGGCAAAGGCTCTAGCCACACCGCCCAAGTTGCAGAAGGCAAAGGCAGGGACTGGGAGAATGAGGAACCGCCCAGCGTAGGAGAAGACCAGGTTCAAAACCATCTGAGGAACCTGAAGGTGCACAAGTCCACAGGACCTGACAAGATTCATCCGCAGGTCCTGAGGGAACTGGTGGATGATGTTGCCAAGGCACTATGCATCATATTTGAGAAGTCGTGGCAATCCGGTGAAGTTCCCACTGACTGGAAAAGGGGAAACATAAGCCCCACTTTTAAAAAGGGTGAAAAAGGAAGACCTGGGGAACTACAAACTGGCCAGACTCGCCTCTGTGCCAATGGAGCAGATCCTCCTGGAAACTCTGCTAAGGCACGCGGAGAATAAGGAGGCGAATGGTGACAGCCACCATGGCTTCATTAAGGGCAAATCATGCCTGACAAATTTGGTGGTCTTCTATGACGGTGTTACAGCGTTGGTGGATAAGAGGAGATCAACAGACGTCATCTACCTGGACTTGTGCAAAGCGTTTGACACCATTCCGCATGACATCCTTGTCTCTAAATTGGAGAGACATGGATTTGACATATGGACCACTTGGTGGATAAGGAACTGGCTGGACAGTCACACTCAAAGACTTATGGTCAACGGTTCCATGTCCAAGTGGCGAACAGTGACATGTGCCATTCCTCAGGGGTTGGTACTGGGATCAGTGCTATTTAACATCTTTGTCGGTGACATGGATGTTGGGATGGAGTGTACCCTCAGCAAGTTTGCCGATGACACCAAGCTCTGTGGAGCGGTCGACATGCTGGAGGGGAGGGGATGCCATCCAGAGGGACCTGGGCAGGCTTGAGAGGTGAGCCTGTGCGAACCTCATGAAGTTCAGCAAGGCCAAGCACAAGGTCCTGCACGTGGGTCAGGGCAATGCCAAGCACAAATACAGGCTGGGTGGAGAATGGATTGAGAGCAGCCCTGAGGAGAAGGACTTGAGGAGTTTGGTGGATGAGAAGCTTGACATGAGCCAGAAATGTGTGCTCACAGTCCCAAAAGCCAACCGCAACCTGAGCTGCATCCCCAGCAGAGTGGCCAGCAGGGCGAGGAGGGGATTCTGCCCCTCTTCTCTGCTCTGGTGAGACCCCACCTGGAGTATTGCATCCAGCTCTGGAGCCCCCAGCATAAGAAGGACATGGACCTGGTGGAGCAGGGCCAGAGGAGGGACACGAAGATACTCAGAGGGCTGGAGCACCTCTCCTGTGAAGACAGGCTGAGAGAGTTGGGGTGAAGAGAAGATTCCGGGGAGACCTTACAGCGGTCTTCCATTATCTGAAGGGTACCTACAAGAAGGCAGGAGAGGAACTTTTTACTAGGGCATGTAGTGATCGTTCGAGGGGTAATAGCTTCAAACTGGAAGAGGGTAGATTTAGAATAGATGTTATGAAAAAAATTTTCACCATGAGGGTGGTAAGGCACTGGAACAGGTTATCCAGAGAATTTGTGGAGTCCCCATCCCTGGATATGTTCAAGGCCAGGTTGGACAGGGCTTTGAGCAACCTGGTCTAGTGGAAGGTGTCCCTGCCCATGGTAGGGGGGTTGTAACCAGATGATCTTTAAGACCCCTTCCAACCCAAGCCATTCTGTGATTCATCAGGGTACATTTGAGCCCATCATCCAGATCGCTTATGAAGATATTAAACAGCGTTGGACCCAGTATCGATCCCTGGGGGACACCACTTGTGACAAGCTGCCAGTTTGAAAAGGAGCTATTGACCACCACCTTCTGGGTGCAGCCTGTCAGCCAGTTCCCCTTCCACCACACAGATCACTTGTCTAGACCATAACACATCAGTTTCTCTAGGATGAGGCTGTGGGGAACCATTATCGAAAACCTTGGAGAAATCCAGGTAGACCATGTCCACCACTCACCCCACATCAACCAAGCAGGTTACTCTGTTGTAGAAGGCAATCAGGTTTGTCAAGCACAATTTGCCCTTGGTGAATCCGTGCTGGCTTTTCCCAATCACATGCTTCATTTGACTTGTGATAGCCCCCAGGAGGATTCATTCCATAACTTTCCCAGGGACTGAAGACTGATGGGTCTATAATTTCCTGGATCCTCATTTAAACCCTTCTTGTAGATAGGGGTGACATTAGCTTTCTTCCAGTCTTCTGGGACATCCCCCAATCTCCACGACTTCTTAAAGATTATGGAGAGCTGCCTCGCAACGATGTCAGACAGCTCTCTTAACACCCTCAGGTGGATATTGTCAGGGCCCATCGATTTGTAGTTTTTGACATCTCTGGTCAATTTCAATTTGAGCTGAGCTTTTCCTTTTCTAACTACATCTCTGCACACCCTGGCAATGCCCTTGCAGTTCTCAATGGGTATTCGTCCACTTTTCCATTCCTGGTACGCTTCTCTTTTGGTTTTGAGCAGTTAAGCCAAGGGGGTCTCTTGCTCTGCCTACTTCCCTTACCTTTAAAGGGGATGAACTGGTTTTGTGCTTGCAGGAAAGCATTCGTTCTTGAAAAACTCCCAGTGCTCGCTAACGCCTTTATCCTCCATGGAAGCTTCCCAAGGAATCCCTCCAAGCTGAGCTCTGAGCGAGATGAAGTTTGCTCTTCTAAAATCTAAAACCTTTGTGTTAGTACTAACCTTCAGCGTGCTCAGCAGGATCCCAGTCTCCACAATACTGAGATCACTGCAGCCAAGGCTGTCCCTAACCAAGATATTACAAAGCAGGTTTTCTTGGCTTGTGAGTAGCAAGTCCAGCAGTGCCTTGTTCCTGATTGGCACATCTAACATTTGTATGAGGAAGCAGTCCTCTACTCATTCCAGGAACTTGACGAATGACATGTGAGCTGCTGTACTGTACTTCCAACAAATGTCTGGGTAGTTGAAGTCACCCATAAGAACCAGATTCTGTTGACCTAAAGCTTGCTTAAGTGACCCAAATGTTGCTTTGTTGGCCTTTTTATCTTGGTTTGCAAGTCAGTAGCAGATGTGCACTGGAAGATCCCCCGTGAAGGTGACCCTCTGTTTTTGACCCAGAAGCATTTGATAGGGCTTCCACAATTGCCGTAGTTGACCTCTATGCATTCAACGTTCTCCTTAACACAGAGCGCGACTCCTTCTCCTCTTCTTCCCTGCCTCTCTTTACAAAACAGCCTATAGCCATCCATCGTGATCCTCCAGTCATGTAAGTTGTCCCACCATGTTTCAGTTATTCCTATGATATCATAACTTTCTGACTGGGCGCGGAGCTCCAGTCCCTCCTGTTTATTCCCCAGGCTGCGTGCATCGGTATACATACACTTGAGGTGGTTGGTCTTCCAGTTCACATTCCGGGAGGCAGCTAAGGAACATGTGCCGCTGCTCTGGTTGGCCTGGCTTATTCCCCAGTTGGTTGCAGTGGCATAAGTGTTGCCACTGTGGACCCCGCTACCCCGAGTCCTTCAGTTTAAAGCCTGCCTCACCAAGTTGGCCAGCCTGCTGCCAAAGATTCCCTTGCCTCTTCTAGACATGTGGATGCCATGCCTCCCTAGCAGGCTAGTTGTCAAAGAATGTTCCATTATCATAAAAGCCAAAACCCTCATGATGGCACCAGCCACGAAGCCAGAGGTTGATTTGCATTATAGGTCTATTTCTAGCTGCACTCTTTCCTCTAACTTGCAAAATGAAAGAAAACATAACTTGGGCACCAGTATTTTTCGCTTGCACCCCCAGGGCTTTGTAGTCTTCCTCGATTCTGAAAAAAACATCTATATCAAACTGAGGTAACAATTTTTAAGTGACCTAAAATAGATATTGTCCATCGTTGATGCACGGTAGAGTGGTACATGACAGAAGGCGAGACGTATTAAAGCTGAAAATCTAATCAAAATTATGTGTTGCTTTTGGTAAAGAAGTGGACTTAAGGGGACACCGAATGATCAGGAAAATGGAACAACAGAAATAGACAGTGCTTCTCCTTTCCTATAAACTTTCACTGAGCAAATTAAAAATAGCCGTAGCATACCATGAATCAATGGTCTGAATCATGCTCTAAAGTAATTTTTTAATGCACCCCAGTGCTAAGTTTTTAGTCTAAAAGAAGAAAATCTCTAGTGACTTCAAATACATTCTCAAATAAGTTACTTGAATTAGCTGAGATATCATTTATAAAATGTCTATCTTCACACTATGCAAGCACCAGTATTTAAAAATTCAGATGAGGATTGGAGATGTGAGCTACACAACTTCCTTTCCAATCTGCTTTGCTTGTAGTCTTGGGGACTAACCCATATAAATATGAATATAATTAGATATTTAGAAATAGTGAAGAGAGTTCATTTGTTACAGAAATCTACAAAGAAGGGGTTTTATAATCCAGTTTTGGATTTTAAATTGGATTCTTCATTGTCTGAAGTCTGTTAGTCATTATTCCCTGGGTGCAGTGCTTGGATTGACGTCTGCAAGGGTTTGTGTATGTATATGCCTCTAAGAAAAAATTCTGAATAGTGAGATTCCCCAGGGAGTGCTGACACAAATAACGGACACAACATACTTTATCTGTTAAAAACACTTCAAGCTTTTAAGTAATGCTAAAACCCACAATTAAATCAAAATTAGACACATAGGAGGAGATGATTCAGAAAAAGGTCTTCAAGGTAACGCACAGGTGGGTATTTGCATTGTGGGAACAAACCAAACAGAAATAACTTTAACTCTGCACATGCAGAATGTTTCCCGGGAGTGACGATGATCCAGAACTATCTTATTGCAGAATCTGGAGACCAGTACCAGAAACTGTCAGGTGAAAGTAATTCTTAACCACATTAAAGTGTCTATAGTAGAGCCAACTTTAGCGAAATCATATTTTTGTTCTGATCATGCATGTTCTAGGTGTTACTCAGAAGAGAGGTATAGAAGCATCTTAGCTCCTGAGAAATCAGGAATCTATCAACAGTTTCTTGAAAAATCCTCTTCTTTTACCTCTTCTTTTGTCCCTTTTTTGTCTAACCTCCCTATTTCATCTTTCTACTTTCCACTTTGACTTGCCTTTTGATCAGTTTTGCAAAAATTTTTCTTCTTCATTCTGGCCATAAGGGTACCATAAGACCCTTAGTTATTTTTAAGCTAACTGTATCCTGCCATGGTTAGTCTTCTGTCAGGTTTGTTAGGTACAAATTGACCCACATCCCTTCCCTTTTCACTTGGTTATTTGAACACTAAAGTCAAACATGCTCAAATGTTTACACACTGAAAGCTTTGGAAATATTGGTCACTTCTAAAGTATGTATCCCTTCTTCTAAAGCGTATATCCCTTCCTAACTTCTCATTTTCTTCTCTGTTCCACACGCATTTAGTAACATTTCCTCACTTTTATTTAATAAAAAATATTTGTAATAGAGATTCACAAGAATCTGACTCCAGAAAGAGTTATTTATACAAATGAATGACGCCTCCTCTGCTTCCAGCATTTTCATTCTCCACTTGCACTTTTTTCCTTTTTTTTTTCTTTTCTGGGGGCTTTGACATACAGTATCCCCAAAAAGTAAGTTAGTTGAGACATGTCATGATTGAAACCTGTCTCATTGTTCCACATGATTATTCACTTTCAGTTTAAAATTTCACTACAGATTGCTTGTTTGTCTTGGTTTTATTTCTTGTTTATCATAACAAGATAATATCATAAGACTGGATTTACAGTATTGTAGGAACAGCATCTGAGCACTCTCTGTGTCTATAGTGTAAGACACCTCCATGACAGCATTTAACATACTAGTGGAAAAATTATGCACATGGTGAGCTTTATTTTGCTCTCTGTTTTGTTGCTACATCCATGCAGTCTCAGTGATTTCTGAGAAAGGGAAAATGGAAAAAGGACTTGGTCATCATTATTTGAAATATAGCATCCTCTACACTAGCCAACACTGTCTCGCCTACCTTTCTCAGATTATACTGTACCAAATGTTGGTCTTCAGATTTATGCAACTAGTCTTGTCAGTGCTAAAAGGCAATTATGTTCATTCTTTCGTTGAAAGAACAATAGATGTCACCAACAATCTCATATCTCTTTGTATCAGCTTCAGAAAGCAGGTGGTTTTTTCCTACACTTGCAATGATACATGTAACTGTGCAGGGAATGGAAAAAAAAATCTTTGCAAATTTTTCCTATTAGACAAATCCTGGTCTTTGCAAAGAGCTGAAGGAAATAGCTTGTGCACAAAGACTTTGTGGAATGAGTTGCTGAACAAATTCCTGTCTATAATCAGGACAAGGCATAGATCAGTCTTGGCTTTGTTCTGTGAACAATCTGTATCACTAGTACTAGCCCTGAAATGGTGTATGTCCCTTGTTACAGATGTCTACATATGTCCCTTATCTGTAACTTGTTCTTCCAGACACCTGACACTGAAATTTCCGATACACTGTGATCTCAGCTGAGAGACTTCTGCAGTGCCAATGAGCGGCACTTCGGATCAACATTTCCCAATCCGCCTTGCTATATTTTTGGCTTACCAGTTTGCTCCCATTCATGGAAAAAACACCCCATTGTTATCCTGTTGTCTTGCTGTGGAAGTGAAAAGATTTCCAGGTATCACCTGCTGCCTGACTATAGAAACACAGCTAGCAGAAGCCACATGTTCGGTATCATGCAAGTGAGAAGAGTAGACGTGAATACAAGTCTCAATATGGACCTTGATTCTTCACCTTCCATGAATCAGAAAAAACATATGGAAATTAAATAAGTCTTGTTTTGACCTCCACAATGGTATTTAATGTGCCAGTTCATTGAAACTGTTTGTGTTTATTCCTTAAACTGTTTTTAATCAATATTTAGTTTTGAAATGTTTGCACAGAAGACAGCTGGAAGAATGAAAAGGCCAAGTCTGGGGTACTGCAAATGTCATGGCAGTTGTCTATGGATTGGTCTATCATATAAAGTTGAGAAATTGTAGTTTATGTTCCACTAAAAAGAGGCGGGGATAATTAAAAGCAAAGCAACAGAAGAACAAACAGCGCAGACAGATGTTTTCCAGATTTCCTCAACAAATTAGTGAAATATTTAAACACCTATATTCTCCCTTTCTCTACATCGCTGGATATTTTTATCCCTTGGTTATAGCACATCGAAACAATGTAAGTATTTCACAAAGGCCATGTTTCCCAGCATGTTGGGAAAACCAGGCTCTGCAAATAAAACAGTGCTATTAGAAAAGGTGAAATATCTAGAGCTGACTCATAAGCAGCCCCAAGGAAACTCAGAGAAGGCAAAAACACCTCCCAGATGCAAACAAAAAAAAAAAGAAAAAAAAAGTCCATCCTTCACCATATTTACTTTTCATCCTGTCCCAGCATTCCTTATGGACCAAACGCCAAAATTAAATGGACATTACAGGAACACAAATATTTTACCAACTTAAAAATAAATTTGAAAGCAAACCTTTTATTTCTGTAACTTTCAAATGTAAAACAGCTTCTTGTTTCTGTGCATCTGACATTTTTAATAAGAGTAGGGGTTAGACTCCAAGGGCTTCATTAATTAAGTCAACTTTAAATATACATATACAAATAATACCGTACTTGTCATCAGTTTGGCATCCTCAAAGGAGAGACAGACAAGATTGCCTTGGAAAATTTAACTACTCCCTTGCTTTAATTTAAAGCATTCCCTTGTATGGCAAATTGAGATTACAGTGGAAGAGAGGTTTTGGGGCTCCAGGTAGAAGTCCAAAGTGCCAGCTTTAGCTGAACGAGTTTATTTTAACATTCCTCTCCCTGTTCTGTATTTTCAGCTGAGTATGCTGGAAAATCTCGTGCTCAGATTCCACTGGCATCCAGGTCCCACTTTGATTCAGTCATGATCTTTACCATTCCCTCCTGTCTTTCCTGCAATCGTTCCTGAATCGTCTGTCAACAAAAAGGCTTGAAAGGTGCTTTCATTTGGGGGAAATACCAGTTTCACCTGTTTGGTGTGAGTTGGGAGCACACACAGCGATGGACTGGAGAGACTAGGGAGGGAAAATTCAGGAGATACGAACAGAGCAAATAGTAACGAAAGTCTGCATATCCCCAATGTAAGCTTATGTCTCACATCTAGTGTTATACCTCCTACTACTAAGACTATATGTAGGGCAGTAAAGACAACACTGTGGAAATCTTCATCTCCTGCTGCTGCTTTCTGTAGCTTTCTTTATTCTTTTAGGCCTTCCATTTTGCAGTTGCACTTACTATTTGTCTGCTTTAGTCTGGTTCTAATGTGCCCTCACTGCCAACACAGCAATCCCTAAGGGTACAGTAGTAGGCAGGGAAATATTTCGTAGGAAGAAACATCCTTTGCAAGCCTTTCAAAATATCATGTTCACCCACGATATACACCTGTTCTTGATGTCAAGACAGTATAAAAAGACAACTTCAGTTCAAGCCTACACTGGTAGCTTTATGCAGGAATGCCTGGGTCCAGTTCTGAGTCAGTTGAGAAGATCAATTTGATTTTTATGGCTTTAAAATCTATATGATCTCCAAACTCACAAGACTCTGCTTTCATCTTCAGTTGACACAGATACTTTCTAAGGTTGTAGGATTACATCGCACTGAACAGATAAGAAACACAAAACTTTTCCTCAAATATCTTCTTATGGACAATTCAGGTAATTTCTAACAAATTAAATTATAATTAGCATAGCAGAGCCACAGAGGCAGGCAAACAGAAAGACAAATTTAAAGTAAAAATGTTGTATGTAAGGCAACTAAGTATAGCCTAGCTGTGTGGAAGAGAGAAAAGGTGACCATCTATAAACACTGAATTGGGGTTGTGCACAGAAAGGGGAGAATTATTTAAGATGCAGGCCTGTATGCTTAAATGAAGGGGGAAAGCAACTTTTTAAGGGGGGAGAAATAGGAAATAATGAAAAAATTAACCTCTCAATATATTAATTTACAAGACTGTTACTAAAGCCAAATTGGAGATTTTCCACAAGACTCATAAAACAGGAAAAGCAAAACACTGGGCAATACACCTCTGGGAAAAAGTACGAAGGACTAAGTAGACTCATGATGGCAAGTTTTTTCTACGTTGGATGTAAATATATATACCCATAGGACTGTATGTAAAAGCAATGACTCTCAATCGAGTCTGAGGGTAACTACATTAGCACAGTGAGTGCATTTTTAATTCTCACTTTTCAGGGACTACTGGAAAAAAAAAGGAGGGTAGTAAAATCAGTAGGCAGATTATAGGACTAAAGATGTGTGAAGGATATATGCACAGAAGAGAGTGTAGAAGAGAGAAAAGTTCAGACTGAGAGGTCACCATATTCTAAAATATCTCAGACAAAAATTCCTACTAAAAGGAATTCTGCCCTCAGTCTCTCTAACATGTTATTAATTTTAATGGAGATGTAAAAGTGTGCCATGAAAATATAGCTTTGGGAATCATTCCCAGTCTTGAAACACAATACGCTGCACAAAGCGTAGCAGTTTAAAATTAAAGCGCCAAATTAGGAAAATGTTCTTAATAGAAAAGAGAGACAGGGCAGTAAAATACCCCAAGGGACAGGGCACTGCACAGACCAGAGAAAGACAGGCCATGAACAGAAATGATGTCAATAATCCACAGATACAAGGTTTTGGATCAGTCTGTTGTAGCACAACCTTCCACAATGCTCCCTATCTACCAGCTGCCTCTTACTCTTTGATACCAAATTCTAATATATAGGTGCATATATATGCCACAGCAAACAAACCATCCAAAATAGTTCTTGGTTTGTTGTGTTAAACAAAGTACCAAAATGACAGAGATCTTTGAAAACCAAGCTGAACCATATGGATGTGTAAGGCTAAGTAGCAAGTAAAGGCAAGCTGGGTGCCTCAAAAGAATCATAGTTAATCGTGGTTGGTGAAATATGATGAGATGATGAAAGACAGGACGAACAATTAAGCCTGATACATAACATATGACAACTATAAATGGCTCTGCGTTGTGGCTAATCTAAAGCAGCAATGAAAAGAGATGACACAAAAGATAGGAAATGTGAACAATGCATGAAGACCTATTGAACCCAGCAGACTTGCCTGTACTGGGTCTAGTACTCATTTTTTCAAAATGTACAAAGAAAAAAACAAGGAGGAAATAGGATACATAAACTAGAAACAAAGTTGTTTTTTGTTTGGGGGTCTTGTTTATTTATGTTTGTTTGGTTTGCATTTGAGAACAAATTGGGTTGCAAAAAAGACTTTATGCAACTGCGGTTTGGACAGCAGCACACAATGGGGATAAACAAAACCTGCAAGTTCATGAGGGTTACACGAATCAGATTCTACAATGTTTCTTTGCCAACAGCAAGAGGAGCTTGCATTTAATTGCCATTCTCTTCCTCAGCATCTTGGGGCACCTTTTCTATTCAACACTGCCAAAAAATAGGCAATCCTATGCCCCTAGATGCGAATCCTAGGATCACTATCCTAGAAGTGTGTTCCGTTTTGGATTTGTAGGGCTTGCTGCCTCACAGTCCTACAAGATTTGCCAGGTCAAGTTCACTCACCATTCTGTCAAATGAAAACCTAAGCCCTATCACCAATATATTACACAGGTATTTCTTTAGGAATGTGCTTCCACAAAGGCACTGAGAGTGTCACGTTATTGCATATATCATTTTCCATAACTACTAATTTTAGAGTGTGAAATGGCCTATATATACCTCTGTATGTGCGTGAGCACGTGTGCACATACGTGTATATGAGAAGTTTATTAGCAAGGAGATTTCTGCACAAGAGCAATGCATTTTTCCTGCATGTCATCCATGCCTGGAACTGCCAGTAATGTCACTGGAAATTCTAGACAAAGACCAGACTCTGGTGCCACTGTTTAGAGGTACTAGAAAAGAAGAATGCATCCTTTGATTGTGAGCAGCAGAGAAATTTTGCTTCATTCTTTGTTAGTCTGCTTTTCCACTTGGAAGTGATGTGGAAAAGTGCAGTGGATATAGCCAAGAGAGTGCCTGTGTTTACTTTTGTAGCTGTTCTTGGGCACATACAGCAATAAATTACTCTAATTTAAAGAGACGCCCTCTGACAGCTTTAAGATTATGATTTAGCTCTACAAAGGAAACATATGAACACAATGCTTCTCATGTTAAATCAGCCAAAACTTCATCTCTTTTTGCATGAAGATCCTGCCTTACATAGATCCTTATATGGCTTGAGAATGAAGAGGAATTTCAGTCTCTATTTTTAGCTGTGCCATCATTCTACCTTTTTTTTTTTTTTTTAATTTTGCAGTCATGTCACTAGAGCTCAGCTCCTCGCGGTGACAAAATTTCCTCAACGATCTCAAACACTTTTCAAACATTATTGGACTAAACTTTCCAGGGAAGTATTACTCTGGTAGAGAAGAGAAATATTACACAAGGTCTACAGAAGAGCAAAGAAAGGGCACAGAGATTTTAGCAAATGAAAGGAAGGTCATAGAGAATCAGTGTTCATGAACACACCCAGGACTTAGGTTTGTTTGGAGCCAGGTTGCATTTGGTTTTAAATCGTGCAGTAGTACAGATTGAAAGCCAGGATTTCTATGTTCCCAGAAGACATGCAGCTCATTGGCTAACACAAATAATTTTATAATTCTTTCTCATATTATTATGAAGTACACACTTAATATACAGATGCAGACAAAATGTCCCAAGGAAAGATGACGAAGCAGCAGAAATATGCAGAGGAAAGTGGTTTTACCTTACTGTCTTGTTTTCTTTTTCCAACTCCCTTTAGTAGTTCTAACAATAGCCCCAAACAGGCCACAAACTATTGCAGCACCTTATTATACTACCTTAGAAGCCAACCTTAGAAACACATTTCAAGAATAAAATCTACCTTGCATGTAATTTTGTGTTTTGGCACCAAAAGAAGGAAAAGACCTGTTAGATATTAAACCTCCAGGCATGGAGTAACTCAAAAGGAAACATTCAGAGAACCCTGTATCACACCTCACCATAGATGCTTAATTCCTAATGGTGAATACTCTCACTTGGATGCTTTCTCACAGCTTTCTCACTACGATGAAAAACAGACGCTCATTAATTTACACTGACACCCGCAATATCTCTGTACTACTCAGTGCGAAATACTTCCAAATACAAATTTGGTATAAATTTAGTAATACAAATATTGTTAGACTTTAAAAGTTCTCCTATAAAAAACTGAATTAAATTTTTCAGTGACTCGCAGGTTATTTCTGAGTATACTGGCTGGGGTGACTTGAGAATCCCTTCTTTTCACAAAATGCCTAGCTTCTATTTTCTGAAAATCAGGCCTAGATACAGTGTGGAAAAATGAGCGTTCACAAATGGAAGCATTGCAAACCAACAGTAACTTATGAACACATTGGCCACTGAGTAGTCAATAATGTAATAGTCCTGTTTAGACTGATCACTGGAACACGGTTACCAAATGTAAAGGAAAGATCTAATGCTGCTCACATACTATTCAGGTCAGGTTCTTCTGGACTGCATAGGTAACACATATTTGTTTGCAAGCACTGAGAATGCACGAGCAAAAGTCTTGGTGTGCAAATTTGTCACTAGGCAAACCATTTTGTTCCCTTTGTTTTCCCACACTCTTGGCTCGTCGGTTCTCCTGAGTGCCTGCCAATATCTGCTGAGCATTTCATTGGATACTTCCCCTAAACCACCTTGAAAAAACTGAAGTAGCTCAACTAGTCTCTGGTGTCCTTAGCTTTATACAATATTGGTTGTTTAGCATCCAGGTGTTCGATATCCCCATGACAGAAAAGAGAATAAAGTTAGTTTACTACTGATTGTATTATCCTTTCTGAGGGAAACTTCTCACTGAAATATTCAGTTAAAAGTGTATATTCCCATCTTGGTTTCGCTGACCTCTCTGCTGATGCACTGCTTGTGCATCAGTGAGGGCAGGTGAGTCTACATTTGGTAGCTAAGGAAAGGATTAAGACAAGTATGTCCTTTCCATCAGCACTAAGGAACAAACATGCCTCATGATCAGACCTTGAGTTGGAAGCTCCAGCAGTCTCTACTGAGTAGTCTAAGAGAAGACGGAAACTATATACTTTTTTAATGGTAGTTTCCTCCAGCTTTTAGAGCACATTCAGCAGTCTCACTCCTGACTTATAATAGAGGAATGTCTCAGTGGAAATGATGGAGAATCCCACCTGGGCATCGCATTCTGACATGAAGAGATCTCTGATAGAAGACAATGCTTAAGAGTCACCCTCTCCTAGTTTTTCTCTTGGATAACTTTGGGAGTGTCTGAGTGGTCAGGATACAAACAGGCCGCCATCAGCATCCTCTAAACCAGTGGCACATTAGTGCATGACTCTGACAGTGCTACTGTGTCCTGCCCTGAACTGACATATAATGGCCTGTCCCTAAATCTGTAAACACAAGCAGTTCTTGGATACTACCTGGTTCGTGGAAACATTCCATTGACCTTCCTCCTTCTGTTTCTCAGAATGACTGGGCAGCCTGTGCCTGGATCCAGCCATTAGTAAGACACCATTTCCAATTCTGACCTCCATTGCCCAATCAAAACCTTTTTATGTCCAGGCATTAGCCTTCCTTTCTTCATTTCTTGAGTGGGCCCAATGTCACAGATCACCAATGAAACACACCTGCTATTGGAAATCTGGTGTTCCATCAGACTGAGTGGAAGTTATTCAGCAAATAACAGCAGTGTCTGTCAACTACAGTAAAACTGTGGCTTCCTCCTTATTCCTATTCTTTCTAATGTGGGATCAGTGGCTTATTCAAACTTTTATGTAATAAAACATACCTTTCCTGTGTAGCCCTCAGGTTTGTCTGAATGCAGCACAGCTTGTTTTTCATAATTTTCTCACTGGAGATTAGGATGCTGAAGAATACACGCCAATCAAATGACCTACATTTTTTAAGAAAGAAACTCCTAAGGGTGAAGTGCAAAACTCCAGTTTAATTAGCAGACTTGCATAGCTCTGTGATGAGGCTCCAAGGGGACAAGGCAAAAGGGAGCCCTTGTATGTTGCCTCTGTCTAGACAGTGGCATTGAATCTTTTCCAAAAGCCTGATCCATAGCAGCCTCTTCACTGACATTTAGTTGAACAAGCAGTTTCCCCTGAGATGATACAAGAATTATAAAAAAAGGTGTTTGTTCAACATGCTGCACAAGGCATATGGCTTAGATGCAGTTAAAGCTACAACAAACACAGAAAGTTGCTCCACAGATCAGAACTCCCAGCTTTATAGTTCTACCTGCATATTAACTGTACCTAGACACACACACAGGGCCCCAAAACATGTCCCAAATTTTAAAACTAAACACTAGTCTGCTACTCCAGGTAACATTAGCAACATGGCCTTCCACTTTTAAATATTCATAAGACCATTGGGAAATGTCAATTTTTTTCATATGCTTGTCTGAAAGACTCAGGCATCCACCAGTGCTTGTATCTGAGCAATGCAGTCAGCCACATGACACTCACAAAACACATTCCTAGTATGGAGCTGAGCTGAAGAATGTGCTGCTGTTCTCAGCTATAATTATCACAGCTGCAGTTCTTGTTGTCACTCACATAGGTGTATTATCATCAAATATGAAGCTAAAAGAATCTTAACTTAAAAAATAATAGGAGCATCAGGAGATAGAAGACCCAAAGGTGTTCTTTCTGACAGCAGTGAGTCTAGAATCCCAGATTCAAACCCTTCCTGGTAGCTGTGCTCCAAGTCTGTCTCAGGCTTTAATTTGTATAACACAGTCTCTCTTTGCTTTGGTATTTTCCTCATCTTTAAAAGTCGTGATTCATATAACTCATGCAAGCAAAATACTTATCAATATTAGCTGAAGCTTCACTTGCACACAGAGAGTAAGACTGAGTTTGAAACACATGATCCCTCTAACATTACTGTCAGTGAACGGTTTAATTTAAGCCTATCACATCAATTAATGCGTTTATTACTTACTTTACCTCCTGGCTGTTGCTGGGTATTGGATAGGATCAAACAGAGATACGGAGCTAGGATTTAAGATTTCTTTATGTTGCGTTTCTATCCACCCTCCTCACGTTAGCTAAACTGAAGGTTTTAGCAAAGAGACTTCAGTACCATACTCAAAATGTGCATCAAAGACTATGAAGCAGGAAGAGAAGTTTTTCATTATTATTTTCATCTTTGTATTGCATTGGTATCCAGGGATGTGGGCCTCACTTTAGGCACAAAGCCCTAAAATGCTTGGGGAGATTTATTGCATGAAATAGAATCAGGATGCTACATGAAAGAAAATTGACAGTGTTCTTCATGGATATAAGCATAAAACATTTAAATTCTGTAATTCGGTGGTTATTGTGTCTCCCAGGGTGGGCATCAGGTCTGACATTCTAGTGACAAAATTAGCCTTTGTAAGTCCCTGTAGGCCTGACCTTTGAAAGAAAGCATTTATAAGCCAAATCAGTTATTGCAGTGGCATTAGAAAACTGTTTTCCATGTTACTCACTACAAAAAGTATTGTATCCCTACCAGAACAAACAAAAAGCTCATCTGAACAGGCTGAGAATACTTATATTAGTGCCTGTTCAGTTCCAGTACTCTGTAGCAGATGTAAAGCAGCTGTGCTTTTCTGCTTATGCGCCAAGAACGTGACTAGAATGGTTTAACTAGAGAAACCCAGCTTCTCCTTCGTATTTTCTCTTCCTCTTGGAGCCGCCTTTTCTTTCTTCTGCTCAATTGTTCCTTTAATCCATGAAATCAGTGCAATGACGAAGGCTTTCATGTAGACTTCATTCACACTGGCAATGCCCTTGATCTCCTCTACTCCCTTCCTGAGGCACATCATAGTTCGTGGCTTTTGCTCTTTCACTATTGATCTTAAGTGTGGTACAAGCTGTTGGGAAGTGTTTTGTGGCCTGTGGTGTGGTACATACAGAAAAGGCAGCCTGAGGACTTTTCCAGGCTGCTTGAGACTGAGAGGACTGAAAGGGATGTATCCAGGCTGATGCCTTTCTGTAACTATAGCTGTATTAAAATCTACTTGGGAGGGTTTTACGGAATAGAGCCACAAGCTGCTGAGAATACTTTAACGTGAACATCAATCAGTTAGTGACTGCAGTCCCTCATTTTCTGATCCATACCAGACCTGCTCCTTGCAGAATAATTCAAGCTAGACTGCCCAGAGACCAGCTTACCCAAGATCTCCTCCGAGCCTGGTACTATGTTCTACATGAATTTCCCTTCAGAATTCTCCTTTCTAACAGGCTTCCTCTCAAGGTCATCAGAACAGGGAAAGAGGGAAGCAAGCAGAGAAGTTTGTCCACACCCTGTTATAAAAGGTAAAAGAAGACCCTGACCCACAATATTTCAATACATCTTAATGGAAAGAAATGTGGAGCTCAACTTTTGTCTTAGGCAGACCTCTGGGACATGTAGGCACATCTGTGTGCATGCTAGCTTTTCTGCTCTAAAAGTCCATTTTCTAAATATCATCTGTCTCTGATGTC
>VUYV01001253.1:0-22314 GCA_008711295.1 Anarhynchus alexandrinus | reverse complement strand
AAAGGTAAAACTCTTCCAAAAGGATTGTGTGTGGGTTGCTTCTGCAGGGGTGCAGCAACGTTGTGAAGTGACACTTGAGCGCGAAAACTCTTGCTCTGTATTCACTTAGTAATTATGCCCTGTATCAGCTGTACAGAGATCAAAATTGTTTTAAAGCAGAAATTGAAATAATGTGTGGTTCAGAGGTTACGGTTAATATTCATAATAAGTAAACATAACATTAAACTGCCAGTGAGGCTGATTTCTTTTTTGTTTCAGGAAAACTTGCGTTCTTACCTTGCCACTGAGAAGTCCCAACAGATGCCTTTGTTGCAGAAAGAAGCAGTGCAAGGTATATTGACTTCTAGCTTTTCCATGGAAAGGTGCGTCTTCAGCACATGTTCTCCCTATAAATTTTAGTGAGCCATGATGAAATTATGCTGAAGCATGCTGGAAATCTGAAGGAAGTTTTGCTGAATTCTGCAAAAACTTTGAGGAAAAAATAATCACTGTATTCTGTGTGTGCTCACATGCAGAAAACTTAAATCATGTGTCCTGAAAAGAAAACCTTTCCATTCTTCCTTCAGTCTTGCAATTATTTCTATCTTCTCTGTACTGAAAAGAAAACGAGGACACAAATGATCTCCTATATCTGGAAACAGAATATCTCTCTGCAAAATAATTAATAAAATTAAATCCCACATGCGTTCTCTGAACCAGCATGTCCTTCAGTTGAAATTTTGTAGTTCGCTTAATGTTGCTCCATCTGGGACACTGACTGGCTGCTTTTTCTGCTATGGCAACTGCTTGTAGTTTATTGCTGAAATAATGCAAATAATGCAAATTTGTAAGAGAAGTCCAGGATGGATTTAGAGGAGGACATGTTCCAGTAGCAGAAAAACAACTTTTCAATACTTTGTGGCCTCTAAAAAGTTGTTTTTCTACACTGGTGTCTGATGTTTCCATTTCTAGTGGCCTGACGAAATTATCTTCCTGTGATGATTTCCCCCCCCTCCTTTTTTTCCTTTTAATTTGATAATTTCTTGCTTTGTCTTACCTCACAGAGGTTACAAAGGTAAGGAGGAACCTCTTTAATGAAGAGATACTTTCACCATCGAAAAGGTCTATGAAGAAGATGCCCAGAAGCCAGTCAGTATCTGCTGTGGAAGGCTTAAGATACAAATGCACTGGTGAAGGCACTAAAGGTAGGACACAACTTGCACATGTAGGATAGTTGTGGAGGAGCTTTTGCTAAAATTTCTATTTTTACATCCTCAGTTCAATGAAACAATTATGTTTTTAATGAAGGAGAAAGTATTTTAGGTCATTGCTGTGGTATTTGGAGGGTGAATAAGATGGTATTGAAACTGAAACCTATTTTTTACTGAACTCTACATCTCAAAGAAAACTAACATTAAAAATGCTTGGTTAAAAAAAAGGATCTGTGAATGAAAGATAGAGAATGAAAGTTCTCAGTAGATTGTGTCTGACACAGTACTAACAATATTGAGGGAATGGGAAGGAAGTGTAGACACTGGACTCCAACATGATGATAACTTCTGAGTGCTGGGAGACTGCACAGTGATTCTATACTGGCTGTCATTCTTAACCTGGTCTATACAAAATCGTATTTATTTATGTCTTAGCTGCTTTATAATTGTATGATGTTACAGCTCTTGCTTGATTTCTAGATCATCGCAAGTTACTGACCAAGAGAGTTGCAGAAACACCACTGCATAAGCAGGTCTCCAGGAGACTACTACATAAGCAGATCAAAGGCCGGTGAGTAAGCTGTTTCTGAATTTCTTCAATAAGTATTGGATGTATAATTAATGCCTACGAGCTCAAGAACCGGGTTGTGGTCAAAGTATCATCTTCACCTAAGGCAGTAAGGGAACAAGTGGAGGCTACTTTCCATTGTCTGAGTGGGGAGAAATACTGCTTGCTTCATCGTGTAAGTGGGGTTGCTTTAATTCCCGCAGCTGACTTTTGTTTAGGTTCAGTTGCTGTTTCGAGGGCTTCTGAATAAAAAGTCTGTGCTGTATTTCATCGACTCTAAGCTGAAATTGAGCATTTATTTCCATGTAGAACTGTGCTGTAGCTAAGTGCTTACTAATTGCTCACCTAGAGTAGCCCATAAAGCAATATATTGTTGTAGACTACTGCTTTTCAGTCTGTGTGGTAAGTTGTGTTCTTGTAAACATGAACAGTATGCGAAGTCCAAAATGTCTGCTGTTTCTCAAGGTCTTCTGATCCAGGTTGTGACACTGGTGTTGTAGAAGAATCTCCAGAGAAGGCCATAAATGGTAAGCACTGGTTTTTGATTAAAGGTGGTTTTGCTGTGTTGTAGCTTGTAAGCTGAGCATGCTTCAATTTAGGTAATTCATGAATAGTCAGTACAAAAGTATTGTACTGTTCTTTTGGTGGAGCACAGCCTCCTCTGATAGAACCACTTGCTGCTTTTGACAACTCCGTATAGTAGAAGTTAAGAAAGAAAGATAGATAGTAACTCTTTAAAATGAAAATATGTGAAGGACTTTGAGGGTGAACAAGATTCTGAGCTGCTACAATTATTGTCAAACTGGCACGTGCAGGGTTTTCTTTCAATGTAACTTCAACATGTCGTGCTGAGACCATGATGCTGCTCTGATGTCTACTGTAAGAGATAGCCACCTGACTCTGTGGAGTGTCTCTGTTACGTTGGCTACTGCTGTTTCTTATCCCCAGGAAGGAAGAATAAAACAGCATGGCTCAGCAAGCAGGAAGATGAAATCACTAGCAAAAAGAGACAGGAGAATTAGCTAATCGTTTAACCTGGATGTAACTTGAACATGGCTTTTCTAGCATTCTATCCCATATAACTGCTAGAGAGGGGTAGGAGAGGAGGGGGCATGATAATTTGGAAGGACATTTGTATGCATTAATGTTCAAAATCCCCAAGAAAGTTGAAACTTTTTCTTCACACGCTTGCCTTCCTGCATGACATAGCTGTATGGAAGTTTCTTCTTAGAGCGTGTTCTTTTCAGTTATGAACTGTTCCTGAAGATGTCCCCATTGTTGAGGGAGAAAGAAGGCTCAATCTCCAATATCCTTACCTTTTCAGAAGCAGGTTTGAGAAGAAGCCCACGCATCAAGCAGCTGTCTTTGAATAGGACCTGCTCTGGTGTTTTCTGTTCCACTGCACAGCCCAGCTCACAAAATTCACAGCGAGTCCATCAGGGACAAGAAGAGGAGAGCTGTACGCTGCGGGATGTAGAAGGTACTGAATGGGGTTTGAGCAGGCTGATATTGCTGATCTGAAAAGCTGGCATGGATAGCTCTAAGTTTGATATGATTTGGCTCTACAAGAGGCTGTAAGAAGCTAAGAGCTATCATGTAATATCTTTTGTAGACAGAAATTCATTCCCAGTAATTATTTTTGAATTGGGAATCTGAATTTGGAGGATGGTAAGGCAGCTATTTCTATGATGAATACACTGCCAACTTAAGAAACTAGTCAGGCCCATCTAACAGAATACCACTGATTGTCAGTCTGTGTTCCTTAAATGCATTGAAATCCTTGTAAAATATGGGACAGAAATCCTAAAGCTTACTTTCAGTCTACTCTGCGGCAGCATAAAGCAATGACTGATGGGATCTTCTTAGCTGATAATCCTACTGAAAAAGCTAGCAATAAATGGTGACATTTAGTTCTTTATATTGTACTTACTAGAATCCTTAGTCATGAACCAGAACTTTCTTAAGCTACGAGCTATAAATAGAGTAAGAGGCTGAGCTATTTTGTACTTTTTTTTTTCTGCTAGAGCACTCTTTCTACAGATGGATATTAATTTCATATTGGGAAATAACAATTCTGGTGCAGCTTTAACATTTGGCTAGAAAAGAACATGCCAGGGCTATAGGCTTTGTACACTACTTGTCCATACATCTGAAGTGATTGAGACAATTGTTCATGGCAAGTTACTTGGTGTTAGTTGAATTGCACTGTTCCACTTTACAGGCGTTAAGTGGCATTCAGAGACCCCCACTGTCCAGACTCCCAAGAGGTTTTTCTTTGGTGCAGTCATTGACACGTGTAGTCCTGCAGTGAAGCATTCACCTGGAAGGCGGAGAACAAGAAAAGATTCCTTACATTTAGAGGAGCTGACTGCCTGTCAGGTAGAAACACTTAACTCTCTCTTTCTTCTCATCCCCTTTTTCTCTTCATGTTTTGTGAGACCTACACATCTTTTACGTTTAGTGTTTCTGTTAAGTCTAATCAAATTTTTTTTGTGTTCTAAATCTTGAGAAGTAAATATCAAGAGGGGCAGATAATACTGCTGGAATAGGACAAGCATGATTTTTTTCTTTTTTTCCTCCCTGCAGACTCCTAGAAAAACACCTAATAAATTTGCCCAGAAGCCACTGAATTCTGCCAATAAGCTACCAAGGAGATCACCTCGCATTCTCCACAGGACACCACAGAAGCTGGAGAAGACTCCTGGCAAAAGTCCAGCTGCTAAGCAGACTGTAGCTAAGTGTTTGGGAAAGTACTTTTCTCATCCTGTACAAAGGGTCAAGTCATCGTCTGCGTTAACTGAAAGTGAGAGTGTTCACTTACTGCAAGTAACTTCTAACCCTTCTAAGGATTGTTCTCCAACAGAAAGACTTTCCCCTCCTTGCAAAGAGGCTGGCTTACAAATACCAGAACATGAAGGGTTTGCAGTGCTCGATGGCTCATTACTACCTCTGACAGATTCAAATCCAGCTGCTTCTTCGCCCTCTGCCATCCGGGAAAGATGTTTTACAGAACTGTTAACTCCAAGACGTTCCTTGAGATACCACTCAAAATTAGCATCTCCAGTCGGTACTGGGAGGCAAGTCCTCCCAAAGGAAATTCAGGTGCAGTCAGATCTGTTATCTCAAGCAACTAAAAGTACTCCCAGGAAACCTGAAGATCCAGGTTCAAAACTGTGTACCAGCCCACTGAGTGCAGAAATATCGCCCCTTGCTGTGAGGCTAGAGCCTCCCTTCAGTTCTCCTCTCCGTGAAAGTTCCATGAACGCTGTGGCAATCTGTTCTCCTTCCGACATGCAGGCTAGGGACTCTGACTGGGAACTTGGAGCATCTAAACCATCTCTTCAAAAATCTCCAGGTATTACTGGCACTTCATTGAGTTCCCTGCTTCACACATCCAAACAACGTGAACCAAATTCTGGAGGAGAGAACCTCATATTTGCATGTGCAACGCCACCTAAAAATCAGGACAATCATCATGATAGTGGTGTTAACTCTTCTGTAGAAAGCCTCCAGCTTTGTCAGTCCCAAGTTACTGAAAATACCCCTGTATTGGAGAAAAATAAACAGATGGATGTAGTGTCTCAAAAGTCTTCTCCAAGAAAGGACTTGGAAAACTTGGAAAAGCATTTGTCTCCAAAGCCTTCTGCTGGAGGGCAGGTACATCCACAGAATGCTGAGACAGAATGTGAGCAATTGGTTAAGGAGGGAAACTCCAGTGTAAACACCTGTGAGTCCTTCCTAAGTGGTTCTCAAACAGTTAGTGATGACTTGGAACCAAGAACGCTGCTGAGAGAAGAAAATACAGGGCTGAAGGCACCAAGTCTTAAGAGACACTCCAGATTTGCCCTGAATGCTACACCTCCTATGCCAAAGTCTGCTCCTGCGTATTCTTTACGCTGCACTGCAGACAGGAGGCAGCGGGAGGCTGCAGCACGGATGGGAAATCCTCAACTTCCAGCCAAGTTCTCTACTCCTAAAAGTCGTGGCAAACTGCCTTCTGCTAGCCCACCAACTTATGAAGTTGAACTTGAAATGCAAGCTTCAGGCCTGCCTAAACTTCGCATTAAGAAAATTGGCTCTTGCTCGTCGTTGGAAGTGCCACCTGAAGCAAGTGGCAGCAAACCCAAGGGAGGAGAAAGCCCCTTTGGTGATCTTGCTATGACGTGGTGTAGCAAGCACCCGGGAAAACTAGCAGCTGCCTGTGTTTCACCGTCCTGCTTTCGCTCTTTCCACAGTACACCTGGAAAAGGTGGAGGACAGACCTACATATGCCAGTCATATACCCCAACAAGTTGTGCCTCTAATGCCACCTCCCCATCCCCCTTAGAAGCAGGAGTTCCCTGCACACCTTCTCCAAAGCAGAAGGGAAAGACTACCCCTGATGCTATCAATGATTGGCCTCGGAGAAAGAGAGCAGCAGGCAGCACTGCTAACGCTAGCTGTGGTCAAGGTGAGAAGAGTGCTGATGAACTTAAGAGAATCTCAGCAGGCAGAGAAGGAGAGATGAAGATCTTGGAGCATTGCAGCAGCAAAGTAACAAATACTCTTGGGGAATTTGAACTGGAAGGGATTTACAGGCTCCAGGATCAGGCATCTCCTAGTGACTCTGAACCCAGGGCCGATGAGGACTCTGCCATGGGTACTTTTGGCTTGAAATCTCAGAAGCGGGTCTTTACATATCTATCGCCAGAAAAGGAGGAGAATCATGATGCCAAGAGACCTTGCACTGATAGGTGCAACTTGGATCTTGCTGGCTTTTCCACAGATGAGGGCAACAGAAGCAAATCAAGGACGGACTCTGTGCTTCCTGAGAAACCAGGAGCATGTGTGCTTATAACTCCTGAGCAGCACAGTTGTGTAGGGGATGATGATGTCTTCCTTTTGTCAGGTAATTAAGTGGCATGAGTGACACTATTGAAATTCAGAGACGGTTAAAATGTGGGGTAGACAAAAACAAGAACACAATTGTTTTCTGTCTATCTGAGGGAGAATGAGGTGGAGGGGGAGAGTGGGTTGTAAATCACTTGGAAGTTAATTATGTGGAGAGGCAGACTGGATGCGAGGAGTTCATCAATGGAGTATTAATCACGGGAGAGAGATCAGAGAAATAGGAAAGAGCGGGAGGCTGGAGGAATTAAAAGGAAAGTTTGAGAGCTTGGGGAGGGAGGATCCCAATTGCATCCAACTGGCAATTTATTTGGGTTTGTGTTGATGCTGCTAGCTGTTTCTGCCCAGCATCCAGCACTGATGCCAACTCTAAGTCTAAAGTTTGGCTGCTTCAGTATAGACTGGACCCTTGAGGGGGTTAGTCCTGTGGATGTGGGTATTTATCAGTGCTCCAATTCTTCTATCTGCCCGTGGTGGTGGGCACATTGAAAGTGGGTATCAGAAATGATTGCCTTGCTAGCAGTAATGCTGTATCAGTAGGTGTTTTAAGTTTAAACTGCCTCTTTGCTTTACTGTGGGTACCGATGATTCAGCTGACCTTGGTGAAACAGGCTGTTTCAGCTCTGTAAGCAGGGCCTTGTGAATTTCAAATACTTAATTTCTCAAACAATACTGGATTACATGTTACAGGGACCTATGGCAGGTGTTGCTCTATAGTTGTTGTGTGCTCTGAAGCCTTTTCAGTGTCTGTTTCCTCTTGCAAGGAAAGGTTTATATACAGAGGCAGTGTCTTACTCATTCAACAGGTATCAGTGAGAAAAATGGGCAAAGTTTAAAGCAACGTTAGCCCGTATTCAGGACATGAAATAATAGCAGTATTTAGCCTTAAGCTTGTCCTGTAAGAGACTTACTGTACCTGCAGACCTTGTTTTTGTATTTACAGACCATCATGGTTATAACTTTTCTTCCAGGACACATGAGTTAACTGAAGAGTAACTAATAAGAGTGAAGTGCTTTTCTACTAAACCACCTAAGAAAGTTAAATGTGCTAAGAGCTAATTCCAGACTGCCGTTTACCTTTCTTGATGCTAGAAACCCACTGTGCCAGCCTAGATTTTGTGTCAATAAACTCAAAGTATCACTTTTACTGATGGAAGCTTCAAGGTAGAATAAAGGCTATGTATGAGACTTACCTGAAAGCGCTCTTGAGTTGTCAGTTTACTGCAGGATCTCACTGTGCTTCTCCAGACTCAACTCCACCACTGAAGAGCACGCTCTCTGCTAGCAGCCTTCTAGCACTGACCCGGTCCCCACTGCTGTGCCAGGGACAGACACCACCATCTCGGAGAAGATGTGTCCAAGGTAACCACCTGTGCTGTCAGGAAAGGCTGGGCTCGAGCAGACTCGGTGTGCTCTCTGCTTGCCTGCAACTAAATGAAAACAAAAGTGTACTGTGCTAGGGATCGGTCTTTGGGTAGAAAGCCTGTGGCCGTATCTGGCACTTCAGTGTCTCCGTCTCACACGCTTCCAAGAAACTTGGCATGAACTGGGAAGTTTGGAAGGGAGGGGAGGTAGCAACGAAGAAGGAGCAATGTTCTGTTCAGGAAGTGCAGCTTGCTGTTCTTGTTGTTTCCAGTTGGTATTTGGCTTCTTGGAGTCAGCAGTAAACTTTGGCAAACTGTGGCTTTAATTTATTCTTTCTATTTTGTAGAAGAGGAATACAATGCCTTCCAAATTACTGCCAACCAGGAGCCATCTCCATTCCACATCATGGCTTCCAGGAGGCGTTCCTTTAGCAGGACTTACTCACGGAAAAAGCTGCTCAGCTGAAGTTTGGAGCCCAGAACAGTATGGGAAACTACATTATCCCAGCTGTACAACATCCTTTTTAACACGGACCTTGTGTTTGGTGCTGGACTGGAGCTGTCTTGTTGGTAGGAGACTGGATGCAAGCCTATGATAGTGGAAATAAGGACCACTCTACAAGGTTTTTGTTTTTTTTTTTTTTTTAAACCTCAATTGGAGCATCTCTCCATCCATTCAAAGCCTAGCTCGGTCTTTCAGGCACTTCTCCTGTGTGTGGTACCCGAGTCCTGCAGAGAAGGTTCAATTCTGCTGGACAAAGAGGGAGAATTGTCACTTTTCTACAGCTTTCTTGTAAAATAAACTGATGTGAATTTTCATTGTGTCACTTAATCAGAACTCTGTCTTCAGCCCAAGTGTGGGTGGGGGATTGGGGCTGCAGGAAGAAGGATGCTGGAGGTGAATGGGTGGAAAACAAGCTGTGTGTTCCTGCTGCGTATCTTGTCCTGATACTAACTGGATCCCTCTGTTAGTTGCGTCCCAGCTTAGTGGGAAAATAACTCTGATGGATTAATGAGCAAATTACTCAGAATACCTGACAAATGCTAAAAGAGTACAGAGGAGGGGAAAGATAACTTAGCGGGGAACAGGGAAGGAGAGGAGTTTGATTCTCCCTCTTTGCAGATCATGAATGGTTTGGTGTATCTGCTCCTGCCCACCGCTGGGTAAACAGGTGCTGATGGAGTAACTTCATTGTCCTTTTCTGCAAATGGCTGGGGAAACTTCCTTGAGAGGTACAACTTGGATGGAATAACTGGAGGTGACAGTTCAAAGACTACTCTTTACCAAACTGAATCACTGATTAAATAGTGACTAATTATCTGAGAGACGTGCTTGCATTCTAACCCCATGAAGACAGCAGGAGCTGTGATTCAGTGCCTGAGATGTAGCCTACAAGGGGCTAAAACTGTGCATTCTCCTGGAAGGGCTGTTTTTCCCCCTAGGATAGCAATCTGTGCATGGCAGGATATCAGTGGGGTGACTTCCCCGTGTCTAGTGAATGCACAGGAAGCAGAGAGCTGTGAAGACAGTGTGAGGTCATCCTGAAACCAGGCATGGCAACGCAGAAGTTTGTTACATGGCTTTGAGGGGCTAGATGGTATTGAATGGAATTTCTTTCCTGGAAGCACTGTTTGTTGCAGGAAAGCTGACTGTTTCCCTCTACCAAGAGAGGAGGAAAGGTGTGTTTACCAGTGATTGCTTTGCTTGTGGGAGAGGTGCGCCTGCTTCAAGGATGTGGATTGATACACAAGCATGGAGCTACAAGACTACTACTTCCTAGTAGGATGGATTCTTCTTTTCTCTGCCAAAGATCTTTGTTTTCAACAGTGGAAAATAAAGTCTCTGAACTTAAATTTTTTGCTGCTCAGCCACATGTAGAGCCCTCAGTAATATCCCCCCCTCAAAGCCACACCCCTGCAGGCAAGATCAAGTATGTAGGAGGAAGATCATAAGGTGGTTCCTTCTTCAGATGCTGGCTTTTGACTTGGTGTATGTTACTCCTCAAATGGTAGTTGTGCTCCTTGTGATTTCAGGCTGAAGCGGTGGCTTGCTTTTTGGGATCAGGCAGCCAAGCTCCTGTTTTCCCCCCTTGCCCTTAAAGCAGGTACCCTGGGCTTTCATTTCTTGCTCTGCCAGAGTTAAGCTTATGTCCCCCCTCCCTAGGGGGACAGTGCCAATGTTAAGTTGCAGGTTTGTATTTAATCTCCCTTTACATCCAGACTGGAAGTTTTCCCAAGAGTAAGAAAATGCTGCTTAGAGCAGCTTATAGGCTAGAGCAGAAAATGGCACTGAACCAGGGGTGCTTTTATCCTGGAAGCTTCAGACAATTCTGCTGCTGTCTGGAGATGCTTTTTCTGCAGCAACTCAGTGTCGGAAGCCTACCAGCTCTGACTGCGAGCACTTATAAGGCAGGTACTAAAACATTAAGGCAACACGGTGACAGCAGCTGAGTTCCCATGCAGTGAGGTTTAAATAGAACTCCTTTCCTACATATTGAGAGTTAAGTGACTGGAGCCTCTGACAAATGACTGCTTCACAAAAACTCACTCTGCTTTATTATAAAAGTTACAGTAGAAATGTAAAAAAAAAACCAACCCAAAGTTACTACAAAAATCTATGTATAAGTTCTGCAGGACTGCAGAGCATCTCCCTCTGAGGCTGCTAGGGCTGAGCAAGCCCTGCAGCAGAAGTTGCCAAACTGTAAACAAGTTTTTAGTGTTGGAGGCCAGGGTGGGAGGTATCTCCCACTTCCCAGTGTTTAAGCTGCTGAGGGTGTGGGAGGAAAGGTGTCCAGTCAGCGCTGTCTGGACTGGCAGCAACGTGGAGAATGTAGGCTGATGGTCCCACACCTTAGACACTTCCCTTATGATGAAAATTCAAATCTTTTTTTTCCTCAGGCCCCTGAAAGGTAACAGGTTTGTCGCCAGACTGGCTTCAGGGACAGGAAGGCTCTTAAGCTCACATCAGCAACAGCTGCTCCTCCCTGCCCTGTGCTGGGTAAGTGTTAAGCCTGTGTCTAGAGTGGGTTTTTCCTCACGTCTATCATTGCGGGGTGGTAAGGCACTGGGGTCACGTTCAGGCTGGCTCTGCGCGGCTCCCGGCGGGGCTTGGAGGGGGGAGCGAGGCTCCGCGGTGGGTGTACCTCGTGGGGCTGCCCCACTCTCAGCAAGTGCTCAGCATCCCTCTGCCGAAGGTCCCCGGAGCTGTCATTGGGCAGGGAGGAACGCCGCCACGTCGACGGCAACGGGGCGTGCACGAGGTCCCTGCTCTCGTCCCTGACCCAATGGCTTTCTTCAGCGATGGCCACAGACTGTTCCCCAAGGTTGGACTCCTCGTAGGTCCCAAGCGTCGGGGGAGCTCTGTCCCCAGCCCCGTGAATGCTTCTCTCCATCCCTGCAGGGAAAGATTGGGGGTACTGAGATGAGTATCAGGATCTCTACTTTTCTCATCAAAATCAGCGCCTGTAGAGCACTTCCTTAAGGCCAACAATGACCCGCACTGCTCCTGACTCTGCGCCAAGCAATTGCTACTACTAGGGAAAGGAATTTAAACTCCCTTTTTAACATGGTAGGAACAGCAAAGCCCCAGCCTGGGTTTCCTCTTACCTCTGGTCTGTCCAGGATGGAGGTTCACGTTACTCAGCCTCTGGTTCAGCTCCTGGTTTGCCCACCTATAACGGCTCAGCTCCTTTTCCAGCACCTGAATCCTTGCCTCGTACTGCAGCTTGCTGCTGGCCAGCCCCTCATCCATGTGCTCTACAAGGAAAAACAGGGATGTTTCAAGCTGCAAGCCCTGTGAGTGACGAAAGCAGTGCCACTTCTGCCCGTTACAGGAGTCGGGTGGTTACCGCGGCTCTGCTGGAGCAGTAACTGCATGTTCTGCTCATGTTCCTTCTGCTGCAGGGTGAGCTGACGGTCCATCTCCAGGCGCTGGCGCTCCACGGCTGCCTCCAGCCAGTACACCAGCTGCTGCTGCTCCTCCAGCTGCATCTCCAGCTCCGAGAAGGCAATGTGCTGCCTGTGCTGATCCTCTCGTAGTGTCACCACCTGGCCAGGGCCCAACAGCAAGGAGCATCTCAGCTCCTTCAGAGCTTGGGAAGATTTCCTGCCCCACCGAGCCTGATCGAGTTAGTATTTCGGCACAGCATATGAAGGTTAGTAGTTCCGGGATGTCACAGCTGCCTCACGAAGGGAAGCATAATGTGTGGCTGCACCGAGGTGGCAGAGCCACTGCAGGGATCCTATGACTAGTTAAGCCCCTCTCCCAGGTGTTGGGGCAGGTAGGCATCACGGTGCTGTGGCTTTGTGGCCTGACTTCACAGAGCAGAAGTACAGTAGGAGGCAGGGAGAAAGCTTGAAACTGAGGAAAACAAGAGTTTGGTCAGATAGTGCAGCTCCCACCAGCACAGAGGGCAGTTGTCTCCTACCTTGTCGAAGTACTTGCAGAGCAGAGCTCGGGTCTCAGAGGAGGAAAGGTAGCTGAGCTTGGCCATGAGGTTCATCTCGCACTGGGACAGGAGGCTGGCCGAGGCCCGCAGGACTCGTTGCCTGCACGTGATAGACTCATTCTTGTACTCGATGGCTGCATCCAGAGCCTCAATTGCCTCATCCAGCTGGAACAAGATCCGTTCTTCCTGCCAGGGCAGAGCTGCAGTTACTAGGGAGCAAAGGGTTTGCTCTGTCTCACCCTCCCCTGATGTCCCTTGTCACCTCAGTCCCGCTGGCAAGAAGTTGGCATATGCACAGTGGGGGAGCATTTGCTATCAACCCCACGCTCAGGTCTTTACTTAAAATCATAGAATCATTTAGGTTGGAAAAGACCTTTAAGATCACTGAGTCCAACCGTAAACCTAACACTGCCCACTCCACCACTAAACCATGTCCCTCAGCACCACATCTACCTGCCTTTAAATACCTCCAGGGACGGTGACTCCACCACTCCCCTGGGCAGCCTGCTCCAATGCTTGACAACCCTTTTGGTGAAGAAATTTTTCTTAATATCCAATCTAAACCTCCTCTGGAGCAACTCGAGGCTGTTCCCTCTTGTCCTATTACTTGTTACTTGGGAGAAGAGACCAACCCCCACTTCACTACAACCTCCTTTCAGGTACTTCTCTGTTACTGCCTCATGCTCTTGCAAGCAGAGCAGCCCAGCCCAGCCCATGAAGAGGTACCTCTGGGGACAGCAGGGTGCCCTGACGCAGCTTGTTGTCGAGCTCCAACCTCTGTTTGAGCAGTTGGTCCTTCTCCTGGCGCAGGCTGTTGATCTCCTGGCGGATCTGCTGCTGGTCGTGGGCGCTGCCATGACGCAGCTGCCCGTTCTTCTCAGTCAGCTCCTTCTCCAGGTGCTCCAGGCGGCTGGACACACGCACTATGTCATCTGTCAGTGCCTGCAGCAGAAGATGCTTAAGGGGACCTGCTCTAAAGGCCAGTCAGACCCCCAGCCCCTTTCTACTCCCTCCATAGGTCAAGCAAACCCACATGCACAATTAAGCCAAGGACTATCAAACCAACTAGCTCAGAGGCACAGCACAAGCAGGCTCTCCTGTAGAGGCAGATTGGGTACCCTCTTCCCAACACCACCTCATGCTGATCTGCAGCCCTCTTCCAGGCCCAGGATGGCACCCAGGTCTTTCAGCCTCCCACCTCTGCTGAAAATCAAGCAAGGGGCTGAGGTGTCACACTCTTGTCCTACCTGGCTGGAGCGCAGTCGTTTGCTCTCCAGGCCGTTCTTCTCCTGCAGCAGGGCTTCCTTTTTGGCCACGATAGCTTCCCGCTTCCGCAGCTCATCTTCCAGCTCGTCCAGGGCTCGGCGCTGCTCGAGAACTTTATCCATCTCCATATCCAGCCACTTCTTCTGTTCCTCAATTTTCTGATGGAAGGAGAGGCAAAGGGCATGTGCATGCGTGCAGACAGCAGCAGCGATGCCCAGGGCTGCTGGACTAAAGAGCGATGGGGTTGAGATCAGAGTCTTGAGTCCATCTCTGCTAACCCCTTCTCCCGCCACCCTTCTGCTGACAAAATTTCACAGCTTCTTTACAAATGCTAGGATTTAGAAGAGAATGCTGGTCCTGGCAGAAGACAAGATCTAAGTCCTCTGCTACTAGATACAGGTGACACTACGGACTGTTCTCCGCAAGGGCAGGATGGGCTATGTCCCACCTCGAGTTGAAGCCCCTGGCCTCCCCCATCAACCAGCAGCATGCCATGGCAGTCCCCTGGGAGCAGGAAAGAGGCGGCAGGCTCGCTCTGCCTGTACCTGCTGCTGCTCCAGGCTGATCACCGAGCCATTGCTGCCGCTTCGCCGCTTCCTCTGGAAAGCTGCGATTTCCTCTGTTTTGATGCGCAGGATTTTCTGGTGCTGCTCGTGCTTCAGTTCCAGTTCCTGTATGGGAAGGAGCAGCTGTGAGCCTCGAGAGGCTGTTTGCCCTAAAGCCAGGGGCTGAGGGACAGGTTATGTTCTCTGCTAGCTCTTTGGATACTCTTAGAAAAAACAAAATCCTCTCTCCATCCCCATGCTCTCTGAGACAATCACAGACCCCGTCAGAGCTACCCCGACCTGCCCAGCAGCTTGCAGAGCCCACCCATCATCTTCCTCACGAATACCGGAGTAGCGCAGCCGCTCCTGCCCGTTCCTACCTTGACTTGGTGCTGCCGCTTATTCACCTCTGTCTCCAGCCGCCGTTTCTGCTCGCTCTCCTCCCGCAGCCGGCGCTGCAGCTGGCCCTGCTGCCGCCGCATCAGCTGAATGTTTCTCTCCAGCTCCTGCACTCGCTTCTCGCTCTGGGCCGAGAGCGACACCAGCCTCTCGGTCGCCTGCTTCTTCTTGCACAGAACCTGCCGGAAGGCAAACGCTGCCCTTGGGCTCGGTGTCTCCCCCGTGCCCTTTGCAGGGATGCCACGAACTCTGTCCCTGCCCACCTCCCCGGGTGGGTAGAGCCCTTCCCACTCACCCGTGCCTTGCTCTGTGCGGCTGCCACGCGCGTGCGGTACTCTTGCAGCTTGCGCTTCTCCCCGGGGTCCCACAGCTCTTTGCCCTCCAGCTCCTGGAGCTGCTTCTGGCTGTCGCTCAGCTCTGCCCGCACCTGCTCTGCCTCCTGCTCCAGCTCGCTGATCTTCTGGCAGTACTGCCTGTTCAGAGCCTGGGCGTCCTTGCCTGCAACACACCCCCCTCCGTGACCTCCAGGCTCCCTCCCCTCACAGCTAGGATCCTGCCAAGAGACAGACCTTTCCTCTCTCTTCCTCAGGTATTTTTGGCTACAGAGACTGAATGCTTCTTTGCCCTCAGCTACTCCGGGGAAGGGATTTGGGGAGAAATCAACAGGAAGGGTCTCGCTCAGCTGGAGGGATGGAGAAGCAGTGCTCTCCTGCCTACAGGGGAAGGGACTGGGCACAGACAACACAGGGAGGGAAGGCGAGGATGGGAGCAGGGACCAAGCATCCCAGCTAGGAGGAGATTTCATAGGGAACGGATGCACGTTCCCACCAGCAGCTCTGCACCTGTCTTAATGAGCTCCGTGATCAGCTCCTCCTTCATGCGGATGTTGATCGCCAGCTCTCGGATCTTCTGCTGTGCTTGCACCAGCCTCCACTCGGAGTCCTTCCCTGGCAAGCGCTCCCAGGGACAGAGCAGCGGCTCCCGCCTCCTGCAGACCTCTGCAACACAGATTCCTGGGTAAGGAAGGTCCTGTCTTAGCAGTTGGGTGACAGAAGGACAATCCAATCTTAGGTCTGTGGCCAAGAACTGGCGCAACATCACCCAGAGTCACCTGCAGCTTCCACCAAAACACGCAGCTCTTGCCAGACCCCAGCAATTTGAGTTTCTCCTTAACAAAAGCAGCTAGACTGTCATCTGCTCCATTTTTGCCCTCTGGGCTCATCCAGGTGGGACACATTGCCTTTCTATCAGCAGCACCTGTGAAGCACCACCAGCCCCAGGAAGACTGTTCAACAAACCTACGGTTGCCACTTACCTTTTAACAGCTCCAGCTGCTCCTCCTGAATCGAGGGGGCATTGCTTCCGTTTGACTCCTCACACAACTTCTCTTTCTTGCCGCAGCTTTGGATCCCATTTCTAGAAGGGGCACCAAATCAATTAGTTGGGTCTGGGCACTGCCAGAGTTGTTCCCAGTAAGGACCCTCATGACCCACAGGCTTCAGAAGGAGATAGAAACAGTAGCTACACTCAGGAAAGAGAGGAATTAGCTCTGCAGTGAGCAGGCGGCTGTCTTGGCAAAATTCCTGACCCCAGAGGCAATGTTTGCTGCTACGTCTTACACGAGAGCTGAGATGCAGAGGTAGGACAGCCGGGTCACACACCTGCCAGGGCACTGTGTGGTGCTGGGACAACCCCAACTCACCGGCGCTGGGACAGGGACCGTTTCTGTTCCCACTCCTCCTCCTCCTCTCCCGAGGACAGCTCTGCCGGCTTCTCTGAGTCCTGGCTGAGCTCCCTCCTCAGCACCGTGGCTCTGATCTCTGGATTGCCAGTCGGGCACTGCGTGTGACTCAGGTGCCAGCCTGCCAGGTCCTCCTCCTTGTTGCTGTCAAGCTGCTGGGGCAGAGAATCGGAAAGAGAGGAAACATGCTGCGTGAGGGCCAATGTTAGAAAAAGCAGCTCTCAGCTGGGCATCATGGCTAGACAACAAAAAAAGCAACAAAAGGGAATTGAGCGTGTTTGCTAGACCCAGCTGCCTGTCCTCCTGCCTTCTGCTGCTCCGAAGCTGAGCGAGTCTGGGACCTGCCCGTAACACTGAAGTAAAAACCTCAGTTTTGACGCTGGGCTGGTTTTGATGGAGTTGTGAATCTCTTTGGGTGTGAACACTGAGCGCAGTCCTCTGGACGGCACCTCTGACAAGGTTCGTGTTCAACGGTGGGGAAAAAGCAGTTCACTCATCCGAGTGAAAACACAGCAGCTCCTCAACAGCGCAGACTTGCACCCTCACCTTCCTGCAAAGGGCTTTGCTGCTCTGCTCAGCGGGAAGGAGCCTCGAGGGAACTCCGCTGAGGCCATGGGATGGGGCAGCATCCAGCGGGGCCGTGTGAGGTCTCTGGCTGGCAGTCACCAGGTGAAGGTTTTCCAGCAGTTCTGGCACACACAAGTTTGGCATTTCCATCTCCAAGCGCACGTGCAGCTCTGAGATCTTATCCTGCTGCTCCTGCAGCTTGTCACTCTAGAAGGCAACGAGAAAAATGTGGGTTTGTACGTGTGGATTCCAGACCTGCTGCAGAAGAACCTGAAAGCTGGGCTGTCCTCCTCTGGGGAGGAAGGGGAGGAGTGGGGTAGGTCCCTGCAAAGACAGCAGAACCCAGAAATACCTGCAGCTTATACTGCTCCATGGCATCTTCCAGGGCAGCCAGGAAATCACGGTTCTCCTCCTCCAGGCGCTCCACTTGCCTCTGCAGTTTGGCCACCTGCTCGTCTTTGATGGACTCACACCCTTTCTCGGTGTTCACCTGCCCACCAAAATACAAGAGAGGCCGCATCAGCATCCACCTTTGTCCTTCCCTTCCCATGCTGGATTCTGCAAGGGCACAGCAGCTCCACAGACCGAGATTTTTCCTGCAAAATAAATCTCTCTGCCACAGCTGAATCCAGCCTCTCCCTGCCTGCTCCAAGGACCAACTCCTTCTGCCTCCATATGGCCTCTTGGCCGGGTTGCTTCTCCTCCTCTCCCTCTCCTGACCCTTCCACCATGCCCTGCTGAGGCTGCTGCCTTCAGTGACCCTCAGAAGAACCCAACCTCAGAGCTGCAACACCCCAACCGTTACCTGGGCTTTTGTCAGATTCGAGCCTTGTGCCTCGGGGCTCTGGTCTTCCGCAGAGGTGCTCTCGATGCCGCTATCCAGCCCAGCCGAGGTCAGCTCGCTCCTCTCGCTCTCTACCGCGCACAGCCACTCCTTAACCCGCAGGATCTGCTCCACCGTCAGGTTACTGTCCTCCTGCAGCTCCATCAGCAGCCGGTACGCGGCGTCGGTGCAGGTCCGGTAATGCGCGCACTCTGCCAGCAGCCGAGCCGTGGGCTCTGGCGCGCATCGTTTGGCAGTGGCCGAGCGGTTGATGATACGGGTCTCGGAGCGGTGCCGCTGTTCCAGGGCCTTCTGCAGGTTCTTTATCTGCAGATGAAGCTCTTCGACGTGCTCTGTTTCCTTCCGGCAGTTCACCACAGCCTTGTTCTGGATGTTTTGAGCCCGGCTGGCATAATTGAGCGTGTTGAGGCTCTCATCGAAGTCGGAGGAGGATGGGCTGACACAGGCTATCATCACGGTCTGGGCATTCCCCCCCAAAGAGTCCTTCAGGATCCTAGGGAAGAGCACAGTGATTAAAGTAGCTGAAATACAAAATAATGCAGGAACCAGAAGGTTTCCAACCCTCTTCAGAGGTTAAGCCCAAGGAAAATTATATTCTTGCTCTGTGGCTGGTTTGGCACTAGTGAAGTGAGCGGGATCATTAAGCAGAGGAGTAACAGTTCGCCCTGTGGCAAGTTTCCATCCGAATAATTCCTGAGGCTGGGAGTTCTCAGACTCCATTCTGGAATCAATGGAAATCTGACTCTGTGATCACTCCTAGGAACGTGCTGCACGGGAACCTGTTGGAGATTGCTGAGTCCACCTGCTCAAGCTAAAAACTAACTGCCCACCATCGAACAAGCCTACTGGAAGCACTTTTTATTCACTGCCAGGCAAGAAGGGCAGGACAACCCATGGTGACACCCCATCTCGGCTTCAGCAGCACGACTTATGCAACCTTCATCTTCTGCAGCGCTGCAATGAGCTAGTTTGTCACTTCTGTCCTGGCCTCATTGCTGCTCCAGCTTCCCTACGTGAAGAGCTGCATAGAGGGTAGACCTGTAAACTACTGTAAGGCACAGCGGGTGAACTGGCCCCATACCATCAAGCAGTTGGTCTGAGAGCCCCGGTGTGACAACAGAAGGGACAACTGGCCCTGCAAGCTCCTCTTGGCTAGCCTGGGGACTCTGCCACCAAACCTGGCAGGCTGGGCATGGGAAAGGCAGGGAGAAGCATCACCTCCCTCCTGCTGGGCCAAGAGCCCGTGAGACATGGGGGGTCCCAGTCCCAGCTGTACCTGGTGATTTTGGAGTCCCTGTAGGGAATGTGGCTGCTTTTCCTCCGAGGGTCTCCCAAGGCACTGATGACATTGCCCAAGGCCAGGAGGCCACTGTTGATCTGGATACTCTCTTTCAGCCTCTCCCCCGTGTTTCCAGTCTTCACAATTCGTTCCGAGCCCGCCAGGTCCACAAAGTGAAATTTGGAAACCAGGACCTGGCCCGAGGCAGGGACGGAGGGCGGGTGGTGGTGGAGGGGGAGGCGGCCGGCCCCACGCCGCTGTTCCATGGTCACCGTGAAGATGGTGTGCGAGCGGCTTGACTGCCTGTTGACATGGGTAGCTCCCGTGTGCTTGGCTGTGTTCCCCATCTCCAGCAGGCTCAGCACCTCATCCAGCCCTTCCACTTCCGACTCCTTCACACCGCAGAGCACTGCAACGGCAAATGGAGCTGTGGCTGGGAGGGACAGGCTGCCCGAGGACACAGCTCCTCTGCACAGCCTGCCACCATCGCCCTGCCCGTACCGTGCCACGCACAGACCCTCCTTCCAGCTCAAACAGGACGAAGCACAGCAATCTGCTGCAGGAGAGGGATGGAGGGAGAAGACCTGGCTCTGCCTTCAGGGATAGATAACCCAACCCTGGCCTCGAGCATGAGGAGAAAAGGGAGCCCGTGTGCAGCCACACATACCAACGTTCCCCTTGTCATCCTCCCGGATTTGGATGTCTTTGCTGGCTGTATCCACCTGCAGCAGGTCCCGAAACTCCTCCTTGTACACCTCCAGGTAGGACACTCGGACCGTGTAGTCAATCAGGTCATTCTCATCGATGAGCCTGAAGGTCTCGGCCATGGCTCGCGGGATGATGCCCTGCTCGTCTTCATTGATGGAAGCTGGTAGAGAGAGGCACGTGGTCACGGGGAGCAGCGAATGCCCGGGCAGCCCGTGCTGGCCAGGGACAGAGCCACGGGCAGGAGCCCGCCTGCAGCACCGGCGTCATCTGGAAAGGAGCAGCCTCACAACCCTTGCGCAGCTCGGCCCTCACAGCCCCAATTAAACACCCCTCTGAATGTTTCTGAGCCACAGGACCTCGGGGCAAATCCTATCCCACTGCTGTGCTGGATTCCAGCAACACTGCTTGTTTCCAGTCCTTCCTCGAGAAGAAGGTACGGTAGCGTTTCAGCAGGTAGCACACACTGCGCCTGCAGCTACAGCACGCTGTCCTTTGAAGCCAGTGTGACTCCACAACCTTCCCCAGCTCCGAGAAGGTTTGGGTTTTTGTGCGGCAGCCTGCCTGTATCTGGCCACAGCACTCCGCCACCTGGATTTTAAATGGTTTTGCTTTTGCCTCCAGCAGCTGTGTAAAAGGGCAATCCCCAAATTTGGTGCAATGACAGCCTGAACTGGGAAACTGACCACAGAGGTAGACTGGAAGTATGGAAACAATTCAGTGTTTACAAACTATGCAATTAACTAAAGCTGACTGAGCCATTTACAGCACATCCTCTGTAAGATACCATTATACCCTTAAACCAGCACTTATGGGAGGGAAAGTTTTCCTCATCTCCTTCACATAAACAAACTAACAGGATTAACCCCCGCAAACCTCCCTCTCCTCAGGACTTATTTCAGGACAAAGCTGACAGACTCAAGCCAGGTGAAGGTAGCAGTGCCCAAGAAAAATCACCACCACCTCCCGACCAGACATGGTCGTCTTGTTTGTCCTGCAGTGACAGAGGAGAAAACCTACGTGCTGTGATCTCCAAGAAGGTGTTGTCCACGGGAGGTGGTTACAGTAGGGTGGGTGGTGGGGAGGAAAGGCTGTTGGGGTGGGCAGGATGGGGAAGGGTGGTGGTTGGGNGGCTGGGGGAGGGGTGGCAGGTTCAAGGGGGAGGGCATGGAGGATGGATTGATTGGGACGGTGACGTTGGAAGTGATGGAGATGGTGATGTTGGAAGTGATGGAGATGGTGATGTTGGAAGTGATGGAGATGGTGATGTTGGTGGGTTTGGGTGGAGAGAGCAAAGCCGACGAGCTGGGTAGGGATGGAGGCATGGGTGAGGTTGGTGGTTTGGGAGGGACGGCCGGGATGGCGGCTTGGCTGGGGCCGGAGGGAGGTGGCGACGCGGCGCTGGCGGGGAGCGCAGAGGATGGAGGTGATGCCGGTGGGACGGCGACGCCGCCGGCCGTGCCGCGACTCACCCACGCTGGCCTCCCCGATGGTGTAGGTCTTGCCGGAGCCGGTCTGCCCGTAGGCGAAGACGGTGGCGTTGAAGCCGCGGAAGAAGGCGCGCAGCAGCGGCTGGACGCAGGCCCGGTACACGGCCGCCTGCCCCGCGCCCTCGGGCAACACGGCGGCGAAGCGGAACCGGCGGCGGCGGCCCAGCGCCACCTCGCCGGTGGCGGCGTCGCCCCGCAGGCAGGGCCGGTGTCCCCGCAGCGCCTCCCGGGGCAGCAGCGGCCTCACCCGCACCGCCACCCNACGGGACGGGCGCACGGCGGCGGCGGGGCGGGGGCTCCCGAGGGGCTCCGTCGCTGCTGAGATGCTCCATCGGTCACAAGAGACTCCGTCACTTGTGAGATGCTGAGCTGCTTGTGAGATGCTGAGCCGCTTGTGAGACAACGCTCCATCACTTGTGAGATGCTGCGCCGCTTGTGAGACAGCGCTCCATCACTTGTGAGATGCTGCGCCGCTTGTGAGACAACGCTCCATCACTCATGGGACAATGCTCCATCACTCACAAGACACTCCATCTCTCCTGAGATGCTTCATGACTTGTGAGACAATGCTTCATCACTCGTGACACACTCCATCTCTCGTGAGACAACGCTCCATCGCTTGTGAGATGCTGCACCACTTGTGAGACAATGCTCCATCACTCATGAGACAACACTCCATCACTTGTGAGATGCTGCACCACTTGTGAGACAGTGCTCCATCACTCTTGAGATGCTCCGTCACTTATGAGATGCTGCGCCACGTGTGAAACAATGCTCTGTAACTCATGAGGTGCTCCCTCACTCACAAGAGACTCCATCTCTCGTGAGATGCTCCACTTGTGAGGCAACACTTCATCAGTCGTGACACACTCCATCGCTCATCAGACAATGCACTACCACTTGTGAGATACTGCACCACTTGAGAAACAACGCTCCATCACTCGTGAGATGCTCCATCACTTGTGAGATAACACTACATCACTCGTGAGACACTCCAGTGCTTGTGTGACACTCACCACTC